>OX243825.1:3487714-3507714 GCA_945859605.1 Lumbricus rubellus | reverse complement strand
TCATCATAATAATCATCATCACCATTGTCATCGTCATCGTCGTCATCGCCATCGTCGTCGTCGTCATCATCATCATCATCATCATCATCATCATCATCATCTTTGCACACCTCTTTTAAGTTGAAAATTTGCTTTATAAAATTTGAAGAAGCGCAGTTTTTTTAATGGACATCATTCTGATAACAGTAAAAAATGCTGAAAATAATTATACACCTCTTTCAAGTAAAGTGCTAACGGTATATAATATAAAAAACAAAACGTGGCTTCCGAATTGCTTTATGCGTCATTCCACTGTTGGATTTCAAACAGAAAAACGTATTTAGAAACACTAAGATAATATTATTATTTTTTAATAGCCTACGCAATGGCTTCAGAAAATGATTTAGGCTAAATGAAAATACGTGGATCTAGAAACCTAGAGATATTTCAAAGCACGTCAAGATAATACATCTGTATAATGGAGCAGTTTCCCTTCAACGTCACTTTTATGTGATAACACACATCATTAGCGCCCACCTCCTCCTCTATCCAGACTTGGGACTGGCACGGTGAGAATTGGAGCAGTGGCGGAGTTGCTTTAATTTCAGAATTTCAAATTCCACATCTAGGTATTTCAAACACGTCACACGTGTGCTTTTAAATGCATCACGAGCAATGCAGAACCGTTAGCGTCGAGTCGCTTAGCATATTATAGGCTACGCGGAAATGGTGCTGGGCGAAAACTGGCACGATCTAAGTGGGTCAGGGTAAACAAAAGTTAAAGAGGGGCGTCGACCACTGCCTTGGGCTATAGGCTACCAGACAAAACGAGGTGGAAGCAGGGGAGAATTATTCGTCACTGATAAGACGGTTCGAAGATCCTGAGACCGTCCCTAATTGACAAGATATAATAAATTATATGTGGGGTAAACGATTGCGATGTGTACGCTGCACAGATCACGGTGGTGGTGGTCATGAAAAAGACTTGGGATGGGTCATTCCCCGCGGTCCGGTCCTCCCCCAACTATCCCCCCCACATTCATTCCTAATGGGTTCAAAATCCTCTGATTTGTTATTCGCAGGGAGGGAGGTTCTTTCCCACAGTTCACTGCCCCTCCTCAACATGTCTGCTGGCCACTTTGAAGTAGGGCCTATAGGGGAGTACGCTCCGGCTAAACGAGGAACTTGACAAAAACTGGAACACAACCCGATACGGTTCATACAGGGTGCAATCAAAATAATTTCTACTCAGTGGAGGAATTTTGGGTACAATAGTAAACGGGGTCATCGTTCCACCGTGCAGGGTATAATTTTAATCTGGGTTTTACAGAGGGGTAGATAACTTAACCCCATACGTGTCAAATATTCCAAGTCGTTTGCGGACTCTTCGACCGTGAAAGAAGCAATTATTAGTTGTGAATGCATGCGACTTGGTTCTGGCGTCGAACCATGTCTGATAGTGGGGTCGTATTCAGGGCAGCATGACTGATCTGGGGGTCACTCACTGCCATCCCCTAAAGTCCTAAACCCTGGGTCGCCGCGGGGGTGACAAGGGCTCTGTGGTGTGTCTGTCATCGCCCTGGACCGGGGGTGACCATTCGGTCAGTTCTTGTGGTGGTCATTAGGTCACTAGCCTACCATCCAGACCGCGTCTGTTCCAAGGGTCGCGCTCATTAATATTGCAAAGGTCAGGCTAATTAATAAGTCCAAAAGTCAGATTGGGGTTCTGTTACCGTAGCATGGTCTACCGAAGACCAGTATCCAGTCGTCAGGCAGGAAGCCAGCCAATCAGTCAGCCAGCCAACCAGTTTGTCGGTCGGTTTGTCCTAGCCAATTTTCATTCATTCATTCATTCATTCATTCATTCATTCATTCATTCATTCATTCACTCACTCACTCACTCACTCACTCACTCACTCACTCATTCATTCATTCATTCATTCATTCATTCGGCATGTATGTATGTGTGTAAACTGTGTATGCATGTATATAAATATATATAATGTATGTGTGTACGTATATGTGCATTATGTATGCATGCATGTATACGTACTATGTATGTATGCATGCGTACATAGTACGTACGCATCCATGCGGGTTGTTTTAAATTAAGTTGAGTGTAAATAACTATTATTATTGGCATGAGAATGTGTACATTTACAATTAAAGCGGTTGAATTGTTTTCAATGAGAACTGAGTCAACTGACAAGTGTGTTTGTTTTCGGCTTTTACAATCTGCTTCATCATGACACAATCAATATCCCACCCCCTACTCCTCGGTGGTGGTGGTGGTGGTGTGGTGTGGTGTGGTGGTGTGGTGTGGTGGTGGTTGTAGGTCTATTGACCGCATTACATATCGGAGGCGCAAAGGCCTAGTAGAGTCGTCGACCTGTGATAATAGTCTGAGGCCTACTTTGATGCGATGATAAAAATAACGATTCGATTTGTTGATATCTTCATAACGAGAAAAAATGGGCCATCATACACATTGTTCTGATCAGAAAAAGGTCAATGTTGTTTGTGTGTAGCTGAGAGACTAATAATGCGTATCACAGAATAGAATTATGCATTGCGCAAAAATTAGTCCGCCCGTCCGTCCGTGCGCACGGACGTCCGTGCGTCCGTCCGTCCGTGAATGTCTTGTCCATGTAACTGGTTGGCATCCTGGCAATAGAAAGGCTTTATTTATTTATTTATTTATTTATTTCTCGCATTTGTTATAGCGCCCCTTCAAGCTCACTGCTTAGAGGCGCTCCCGACTACAGAGCAGACACTGCATCGGAGTTTCACGCCGAAGCGCTGAGCAATTGCAAGTGAAGGACTTCCTCAAGGTAGCTACGCGACGGCTTGAAGTGGATTTGAACCTGCAACCATCCGGCTCCAAGGCACCAACGCCACCACTACACCACCGCACCCCACAATATAGTAACTAGAGCCTAGAACCAGAGTCAAGTATAGTAACCTACTATTAATTATTCGCCATGAACTGATAGGGCAACGTACGACAAAGTACAGCAGTACGTGTGCATGCTATAATTTTTGTACTTGTGCATAATAATCACTTAAGTAGAAAGGTATAACGTACAGCTGCACATCGATGAATGCTTGCTTGCCTGCTTGTACGTGATTTGAATGTATGTACAGATGTACGTATATGTATGTATATATGTAGGCCTACGTATGTTTGCCTGCCTGCCTGTCACTCTGCATGTCTATCTGAGCGTCTGTTTGTGTCTGTCTGTGTGTCTGTCTGCCTGTATGTCATGCTGACACAATGTCAGCCTGCCAGTTGTATCGTACACAATGTCAGCATGACATACAGGCAGACAGACACACACACACTCTGTATGTCCTGTCCGTCCGTCATTATCTCATTTTGTCTGTGTGCCTCTCTGCCTATCTGTCCGTCTGTCTCTCTGTCTGTCTGCTTGAGTCTCATTCTACGTCGTCATATGGTATTTGTCAATCCGTATTTCGGACAGTCGCACGCTCTTCTCCAAGCGTCTCTCACGGACACAGACCCTTCACTGCCTTCAGCCTCAAGCAAAAACACGGATGTGGCGAGAACAGGGCCTACAGCAAGGCCCTACAGCAAGGCCTCCAAGCAGGGCCTACAACCGGGTCAGTCCTACCCAATAATATAGCAGCAACCCAATTCGACAGCTACAGGTTCTGTCGCCATTCATCACAACTAATTGTCAATGCGGGCGATAATAAAGTTGCCAACCCGACTCGAAAGTAGGTCCGCGAACAAAAAGGGAAAAGCGCGCGAAAAGAACAAAGGCGATTGTGTGTAGGTCACGTGACATGAATCGCGGGAATTTCTACAGCGCTGGGCAGCTATGGGGAAGGAGGGAGGGGCGGTACGAAGTGGGTTATTGACACGATACGAGTGGACGATCATGAATGTATGAATGGACATGCACACACACATATATGAACACACACACACGCACACAGACGCACACACACGAACACACACGCGCACACATATGAACACACGCACGCACGCACACACAGACACACATGAACACACACGCGCGCACACACACATGCACACGCACTTGAACATGCACTCGCACATGAACATACACACGCACACACACACACACACACACACACACACACACACACACACACACACACACACACACACACGCGCGCATATTAGTGTCTGTTCGACCATTGTAAAAGGGCAAATAGCAGGAGTCCTTGTTATTGTTGATCGTGCGAAAAGATGTAGGCTATAAAGACGAGGAGAGTTTCTAAGAGGGGTGTCATATCTAACATCTTTATTGGGGGGTTGAGTGTCGCGATGTCACAGGGAAAGGTTGGGGGGGGGGGGGGGTAATGGCGACGAAGGGTTTTACGATCAGGGGGTCAGAACCAAGGGTCTGGGGTCATTCCATTTATCCCCTCGCGGTCGAATTAGACAAGCCCCGCTGGATGGGGTAATTAACGCGCCCCGTAAAGTCACTGATTTGCATATGCGAATTAGGTAGGGTAGGAGCGGCTGGGCTGCCCCAATTTAACAGCGATAGGGTTTAATGGGGTTTTAATGTACCACTCCGTTTATTGTAGTTAGGAATCTACATGAGATTCTTATCGTACGAATTGACGCACATATGCACACACGCACACATGGACACAGACACACACACACACACACACACACACACACACACACACACACACACACACACACACACACACACGCTCACACACATACGCAAACGCTTACACGCACACACACAAACGCTTACACGCACGCACACACACACACACACACACACTAAAAAACACACACACACACACACACTAAAACACACACACACATACACACGCAACCACTCAAACACAGAGAGAGGCACACACATACATACATATACACACATACATACTTGTAAATACATACACACACACGCACGCACACAAAGAAACACAAATTCTCGTAATAAGTAAATGAATTTCGTCGCTGTCACAGTGTGTATTGCGTCCGCTCCAAAATGGCCACCACAAAACTTCTCCTCATATACAATGTAGTTGAACACATTTAGTTGCTTCTTGTCTTCTTATGATCGCCTTCACTCGACTTCTTCTTGTTGTTGGGCTAAAAAATCTACTGAAGACCGAACGAAATGAATTCAAACAATGGTCTGGCGATAACAAAGCGCATGAGTATGCAGACCGGCAGACGCGATCTTCAAGTGCGCGCGTGGGCGACTGCACGATGCGCTACCGATGCAGCTATCTATGCCACGTGGTTCTAGTTTAAATCTCCTCGCATTTTAACGGTCTGCAGACTATGGTCTCTATAGCTCGCAGGTCTAAGCGGGCAAGCGAGCGCAGGCCTGATAGTAGGCCCATATGTAGGCCTATGCCTGCTTAACCCATATGTGAAGGCCTATTGGTTTATATGTTTGCTTAGTCCTTTGGTCTTCATGCAGGCATGCATACTGTTTAAGCCTATTATTTATCTGTCACAGTCCTAATTTTAAGATGCCTATGCCTTCCTTTAGACCTGCTTAGGCCTACCTGCTTAGGCCCATCTGTAGGCATACATAGGTCCATATATGTAGGCCAGCGTGGCGCTTATTGGTTTTAAACGACCATTGAGTTCAAACGGTCATTGTATTTCTTCGAGCACACTTCATATAATTATAATTATATAAGCTTAGGCATGCAATGTCATATACAACTATACATATTATTATATATTTATTACACGTACATAATTTTATAATATATATATATATATATATAGCAAGCGTAATTCATAATTATAGTCTATATATAATTATAGTGATGATTATTCTGTGGTCGTTTTTATAGCGCATTTATTTTTCCTGTGTGTATACTAACGACAGATCGATGAATGGCGCTCGTGAACAAAAGGTAGAAAGAGGTTGCCAGACCTTACGGCCCTTGAATGGGAAGGGGGGGATGAAACGTTGGTGACATCATCTCTGGCCATGCCAGGAACTACTAACGTATAGACAGGGCCAGGGCAGACGTCGATCTATTTTTGTCTGGCGGAAAATGGGTAGCTTGATGGGTGGAAGAGTGGGAGGATGGATGGGTGGATAGATGATGGGTGGATGAGTGGGAGAGTGTGGGGTGGGTAGATGGGTGGTGAACGGACGCACGATTTGTAAGATTGTTTACATTAGCCTAAGATGTGATCTTCAGCTATGCGGCATTCTGTACAGATAACTTTTTTTATTTAGACAATGTTCAACCATGCATTACAAAGAACACGACTCGTAGTTTGAACTTTTTGTTTTCTTAGTGTGAACTTAATAATTATTATTGTTATTATTTATTGTCGAAATAGATAACGGTCTAGCGTTCTCACATTATGAACACGGGCTTCCATCACTAACGACTATTATACGCGGACAAAATTATATTGTAAGATATAAACTTTATTGAGGTGTTTAAGTAAAATGTCTTATCGGACGTTATTATTGGCAAGCATGACGACATTTTGTAGTTGTCAGACTTGATCACTTCCAATCCACATTGTTTACAAGTCAAAATATTCTCAAATTACGATGTAATTAAAAGAAAAGTGATTTATAGCGATAAATAGTTTAATGAGTGAGTCATTTCTGGCCATCATTACTATGCGCCCTTACGTCGAAGTCGAACTATAATAAATTACCATCATAGCCTAATGGCGTATCGGAAAAGTTCAATTGATTAACCATTGTAATTACTAATTATTATCTTATTTAGCAACGCGTTAATGGTTAAATTAGTGCAGTCGGATAATTATGAATGATTGAATGATACAAACACGTGGATGTAGACTTTAAGCGATTGTCGCCGCATATATTATCTACGATGACAACATTATTATTATTATATTGTAAGATAGAAACGTTATTGAGGTGTTACGTAAAGTGTGAAATTGGACGTTGGATTGACAACTATGACGATATTTTTTTAGTTGACAGATTTGCTTGCTTCTAATCCACTTTGCTCACAAGTCAGAAATATTGTCAAGTGATGTAATTAAAAGAAAAGTTATTAAAATTTTAAAAAAAGTTATTAATATTTTAATGAGCGAGCAATTGTTCTGGTTATCATTGCTATACGCCCACACGTAGGCCTACATAGAATAAATTACCATCATAGGCTAATAATTATTATGTCGTAGCCAAAATTTAATTGATTGACTAATTTAATTAATTGATTAGCTAATTTAATTATGTGATTTAGCAACACGTTAATGGTTAAATTAGAGCAGACGGATATGAATATGACAAACACGCGTGGATGATGACTTTAACCCACTTTCGCTAACCTAATAATAGGGCCTATACCCTCCGCATACTCGACCAATTAGCCTTACTGTCCATTCTCAGAAGTGTTTGTATGTTATGATGCCTATGATGTTACAGGATTAAGACTGCTACAGAAGCAAATGTCGAAGAACTTTATAGAGTGTGACCTGGGAGGATTTTATACTCTCTGCAGGCAAGACCAAAACCCACGCTATTTTGACCTGTTGATAAACACCCTCAGCTAACTGATCCTGTTTATTATTTAAGCATACCCAACTTAACGTGACATAATCATTAAATTTATAATGCAACATATCCAAACTGAGCCTAACCTATATTTATTATGTAGGCCCTATAATAATCCATGCCGACTCGCTATATAGGCCTACATTACAGTCTACACCACCACTGCTAGTACTCTGACAGTGCCAATCCCAAGCCTGAAGAAAGGAGGAGGGCGACACTAATCAATCATTGATATGACACATTACTGCATGGAGCAATAAAATTTGTAGTTTATTAGTAAGCAAGCCCAGTTTTGCCAAGACATTCAAATATACCAATTATAATTGGGCGTATTAGCAAAAAAAATTAAAATAAAAAAAATAAAATAAAAAATAATTTAAAAAAAAACGACAAAAATATAACTACTAGACTTGCGCTACATAAGCTCCCCCATTTTACAGTCGGTGACCGTGAAGAATAATAATTAGTAATATGAGACAAGAGAATGGAAACGTTGAAATTCAACACCAGATGGAGTCATTCAAAAAGTCTCTTCTCTATATGCATTAATCTCTCATATCATCGTGAACTGACTGACTATAGGAGATTTTGCTACGACGAGAGATTTATAAAATAGACCTTAGTGCCGCCAGAATGTTTATCTGAGACCAGGATATTTAAACGACTTTATAATGGATTGGATTTAACTAATTGAGCAAAGCGCTGAATTTAGACACCTTTAAAAACTACGTAACAAAAATAATATAGGCCTAGACAGGCCAAAAGCTATTTAACGTGACATAATCATTAAATTTATAATGCAACATATCCAAACTGAGCCTAACCTATATTTATTATGTAGGCCCTATAATAATCCATGCCGACTCGCTATATAGGCCTACATTACAGTCTACACCACCACTGCTAGTACTCTGACAGTGCCAATCCCAAGCCTGAAGAAAGGAGGAGGGCGACACTAATCAATCATTGATATGACACATTACTGCATGGAGCAATAAAATTTGTAGTTTATTAGTAAGCAAGCCCAGTTTTGCCAAGACATTCAAATATACCAATTATAATTGGGCGTATTAGCAAAAAAAATTAAAATAAAAAAAATAAAATAAAAAATAATTTAAAAAAAAACGACAAAAATATAACTACTAGACTTGCGCTACATAAGCTCCCCCATTTTACAGTCGGTGACCGTGAAGAATAATAATTAGTAATATGAGACAAGAGAATGGAAACGTTGAAATTCAACACCAGATGGAGTCATTCAAAAAGTCTCTTCTCTATATGCATTAATCTCTCATATCATCGTGAACTGACTGACTATAGGAGATTTTGCTACGACGAGAGATTTATAAAATAGACCTTAGTGCCGCCAGAATGTTTATCTGAGACCAGGATATTTAAACGACTTTATAATGGATTGGATTTAACTAATTGAGCAAAGCGCTGAATTTAGACACCTTTAAAAACTACGTAACAAAAATAATATAGGCCTAGACAGGCCAAAAGCTATTTAACTACATCCTGGACAAACAAATCCGGTTCGCAAGCGTGACAGAGTGGCTCAATTACTATAGGCAGATACAAGGGCGGATACAGAAACTTTGGACGGGGGGGGGGCCAAAACTTCTTGGTCTTGGGTCCGGAAAAAATTTTAGGCCTTGGGTGGAAAAAAAATTTCGTGTCCGCCGAAAAAGTTGATGACCTTTTTTTTTTAGTCATCCGGCCAAATTTTCGGGAAAATCATACCATTTTGTCCGCCAAAAAAGTTCACGACCTTTTTTTCTAGTCATTTTCATTCTGACTTTTAGAAAACATATGCCATTTCCAAATAGGGGGGGGGCCGCAATGCATGGGTATTTCTTAATAGGGGGGCCAAATTCTACAATATATACATTGTTCCACAGCATGTTCAATCCAAATGGGGGGGACCACGATACATGGGAATTCTAAATGGGGGGGGGGGGGCCATGGCCGGATAAGCCCCCCTGGATCCGCCCCTGGGCAGATAAACGATTTTAAATGCAGAACAATCGTCTGCATGGTTGTTTTATGGTGCGCATGCATTTCAGAAGCAAACCATTTTGACTCACTTCAAGTACCGATAGATATGATTGGTGGTTAAGGCGTGTGGGTACTTATGGGTTATCTACCCTGATTTATTTTTCTATTTTTTCAGCGTTGTCATTCCACGTCTTTTCCGTGAGGGTCGGTTAGGGCTCAGGTTAGGCATCGTGAGGGTCGGTTAGGGTTAGTGTTAGGGTTAGTTTAGCCATTAGAAACTGGTCGATTCATGGCAAAAGACACTGTGTCAAAATAAATCAGGGTAGATAACCCATAAGTACCAGCGTGTGAATATCTTCATACAGTTTCGAATCCTAATAATTATTTCAGATTTGATCTACGGCCATTCTTTTCGATCCTTCGCAAAACCGATAAGACCACGTGCTTATGTAGGACTGTTGGCCCGTGTGTGTGTGTGTGTGTGTGTGTGTTATGTATTACATATACATGACTGTATACTTATTTTTAATTTTTTTATAATTTTGCATGCATTAATATGTAAGTGTGTATTTTGTGTATATGCCGTGACGACTACTCAATACTCATACTATAATTACGAAAGAAGACTCGTATCTGCACGTGTAGCCTACATGTTTGGCTTAGCATCATGACTTTTATGCATGCATGATCCTTCCAATTGACTTTTAATAATAAAGGGTCATGATCACGTGTAGATAATCGGTAACGGCTGACTTCTCTTTAAAAGCTATGGGATTGGTCGCAGCTTGACCTAGTAATTAGTTCTAAGCTTGACCTAGTTATTAGTCCGAAGCTTGACCTAGTTATTAGTCCGAAGCTTGACCTAGTTATTAGTCCGAAGCTTGACCTAGTTATTATGGTTCCGAAGCTTGACCTAGTTATTAGTCCGAAGCTTGACCTAGTTATTATGGTTCCGAAGCCAATTATATTTATATATTAGACGCGTGGCTAATGAGCTGTTCCTGTATCCCATTGTACATCGGATTGTTTTGTATTGTAGAAAAAGACGTATTGTATTGTGCAGGACAATGCGTCTTTGGCACGTTTTATGGACCGTTTCTCTGGCACCGTAGCAAAGGCCAGGCAACCAGAAAGACATCTTTCCGACACTAATGCAGGGATTAAAGTGTGGCAGGACGGTCATGGACGGCGTCCTGGCACTTATTTTCAAATCTCCATGCCGTCCTGCCACTTATTGGGCCAGCACACCTGAAAATGTAAGGGGCGTCCTTGCACTTCTTTCGGAAAGGCAAGGGGCGTCCAGGCACTTCTTTTTTTACACTTTTAGCACTGCAATAATGTATACAACATACACATTGTGGTTGTCGTTTAACAAGACTATGTCACATCAAGAATGATTAGCAATGTAATGACAAAAACTTCTATGGCGCCGTAGCACAGCACATGCTGTTGCAATTAGTGTCGCCCTCCCCATTCCTCCAGGCTTGGGACTGGCACTGTGAAAGCACAGCAGTGGACCGGAGTATCAACATGCATGTCACTACGATTTACAACCTCCATACATGCATCCAGGGCCGTGTATGTTTCGCACCATGCCCCCTGGGCACAAGAATCTTTATAGGCCTACCCAGACATTTTTATCACCCATCTGAGCCTCTGCGTGCGTGCGTGCGTGCGTGTAGTGAAGAGCAAGGCATGCAGTGCGCATGACCAGAGCGCAAAGAGTAGCTGCCCCCCCCCCCACCACACCCCCACCCCTCACCCCACAACCCCACCCCCCATCCCGTCGGTTGGTTTATTTATTGGGAACAGTTGGGGCATAAAACGGTTAAAGGTAAAATTTCCGGCCAACTGCTGCACACTGCTCCAAGCTGATGTCACTTCGAATAACAGCAGCAACAGCAGCAACAGCAGCAGTAGCAGTAGTAACAGCTGGTCTGCTTGGCACACACGAGAGATGCAGTAGACATCAAACTGAATTTAGGACACGGCGAGAGAAAGACGCGAGGTCACAGATACATCTGTACCAGGTATAGGCCTATACGCGTATATGCAAACATCAGGGGCGGATCCAGGGGGGGCCAATCCGGCCATGGCCCCCCCATTTAGAAATGCCATGTATCGTGGCCCCCCCCCCCCCATTTGGTTTCAGCGGCTGATTTTCCCACAAATTTTGGCCAGATGACTAAAAAAAAAAGGTCATCAACTTTTTTGGCGGATGCGAATTTTTTTGTCACAGACCCAAGGTCTCAAGAATTTTTGGGCCCCCCCCGTCCAAAGTTTCTGTATCCGCCCTTGGCAAACATATACATGTATATAGGCATAGGTAGGCCTATACACACTGAGATATATATACATGCATTTTATATATATACATGTATAATTATATATATATATATATATGCACATGTACATATATAATTGAAAATGTATGTACATAATTATTATGATTTACTATTATATTGATTGTCATGCAAGTACATTTACCATTGTTAGGCCTGTATGTTTTATATGTGCATTTATATAAAATGCATGTAGGCTACATGTAGCCTATATATTACATATAATTATATACTTACAAATACGATTGAATGCATATATAATTTTATACATATATAAAAACTATATATATACACACGGAAGCGCTTGAGTGCTTTATGCATGTATAATTCGAACATGTTTAACTATACAGGCATTGATATTTTATATACATAATATTATAATTATGATTCATTTGCGGACACCCCCACGCTCACCTACATAGACACACGTGCGTTTTTATGCATTGCACGCGGTCGTCTGCAATGACGTATCCCGAAAGACATTGCGCCACGAGTTATCTGATATCTAGGCAGACATGCATGCGTAAAACACACACTCCCACACAACTACGCACGCATGCGCACACACGCATACACACACGCACACACACACACCTACACACACGTATACGCGCATTCACACAGTGAGAGACAGAGGCAAATAGAGATAAGACAGAAACAGATACAGAGACAAACAAACAGAAACACAGACAGACGCACGAATATAAATATATAAATAAATATGCAATTAAATACGTAAATAAATACGTAAATAAATACGTAAATAAATACGTACACCGCTACACACTAAGTCTAAAAAACATAATAGAATAGGAGTAGGTTGTTTTAAAATATACAATCGGCAGGTGTGGACGTAGGCCTATATAATTATTCATGACTATATTAATCAGACATCGATCTATGAATATGATGACGAAGATTCAATCGGCGGCAATGAGTAAGAGCGAGTGAAGGACCTAACCAAGGTTCCTATGCTATAGCAAGCAACCATCTCACGGAATCGATCCCAGTACTCTCGAAGTTACAAGGCCAGCGCTGTTATAACCAATCGACTACTGTGACTCACGGAAAACACGTGTTGAGAGCAATCGATAGTATGCCAAGGTTGTTCCGTCCTCTCACAGTCACGTGACCTCCCCCTCCGCTTCAAAAGACCTTCAAGAAAACCATCATTTTAAACTCTTCTATTACTCGTTATAATTTTATAGTGCCAGTCCCAAGCCTGGATAAGGGGGGAGGTCGACGCAGGTTGAGAATTGCAGAGGGGGGTTGGGATTTCAACCCCAATTTTTTTTTTCATGAAACATAGTCTTAAGTCGTCTTTGCACGACCCAACTTTTTGTGGATAATTATCTGAACGCAAATTCCTATTTTACGACTCTCAAGACACCTTTTTTATGATTACAGTCTACAGTATAAAACGGATATTCACAAAACAGCAGACATTGCATAGGTATTTTCTTCTTGTCGTTGTTTAACGACCCTGTTTCAAATCAAGGATGCTTAGCATCACCCTCCTCCTTTGTCCAGGCTCGAGTCTGGCACTGCCAAACCAAAAAAAATCGAGCAACGACGCAGTTCTGACCGCATTGTTCTATTGCGTCTTAAACTTCGCCGATCTCCTCATTGTTATGACATGATGCCGTAAAACAACCACTCTCTCCGCCATCTTAGTTTTACACACCACCAACACCACTAACACCTGTTCGCCTTCCTTCCTTCCCATCCCTTCCCAACGGCGACGCGGCGTCCCATCCATCCCCCGCTCAGAAGCGGCCTCGCTCACCCACCCACCCACTCTCCCTCTTCCTCCTCCGTCGTCGTTCTAAAAACAGAGTTGGCCACGCCAATTAATCAACCTTTCGATTAGACACACACAGGTGTAGTGTGTTGCTGGCGGTCAACGATCTCATTGGGGGCAAGGTCGATGCAGTGTGTAGACGATTTAACCCGATTAGAAGGAAAACAAGACTACGACGGTGTGTTGCGGACGCCAGGTGTAGCGGCGGCCGACAGCAGCGGCAGACGGTAGGCACTCTCACAGCCGCCGTTGCTGTTGGGTCCGTCTTATCTAAGCGCGCTGGCTGTTCAACTGGGAGATAGATAAATGTATTGGGATAGTTAGACTTCGCGTAGGGTGGTGGGTGTACGTGGGGGGGAACGGACATTAGCCCCCCTGGACATTAGCCCCCCCGGACATTAGCCCCCCCGGACATTAGCCCCCCCGGACAATAGCCCCCCCGAGGTAGGACATTAGCCCCCCCCAGTCAAGCTCAGACGTAGTTAACTGACGTTAACAAACCTTCGTTGTAGCAAAAGCTGACACTAACAAGTAGGCCTAGTTACTGTATACGATCCCTGCAGTCATTCATTTCCCTTTGGCATCGTGAGGGTCGGTTAAGGTCAGGTTAGGCATCGTGAGGGTCGGTTAGGATCAGGTTAGGCATCGTGAGGGTCGGTTAGGGTTAGTGGTAGGGTTAGTGCAGTCATTCATTAACATAAGTTAGACATCGTGAGGGTCGGTTAGGATCAGGTTAGGCATCGTGAGGGTCGGTTAGGGTTAGTGGTAGGGTTAGTGCAGTCATTCAAAAATAGGGACCTTATGGGGGGAGGAGAAATGTCCTAGGTCGGGAGGGAAAACGTCCGGGGGGTAAATGTCCGGGGGGAATATGTCCGGGGGGAATATATCCAGGGGGAAATGTCCTACATCCCAATTTATCAGTTACGGCACTATTCAATGATTTGCACAAGAAGGGGGGCTAATGTCCGGGGGGGCTAATGTCCTAGCAAAAATCGGGGGGGCTAATGTCCGGGGGGCTAATGTCCGGGGGGGACTATGTCCGGGGGGGCTAATGTCCAGGGGGGCTAATGTCCTACACTCGTACGTGGGATGGGAAGGGAAATAAAAAAGACATGTGTTGCGCAGTAACTACCGTGAAGCTGTAATGATATGATCGTACGATTATATTAGGTCTTTAGATCCCACCGCTTCTGAAGATTCTGGGCTGTACGCTGCGAGCGCTATTACGTCACTGATCACTGGTCCAGTTCTTACATGTATGTATAGTAGCAGTAGAAGTAGCAGTAGAAGTAGCAGCAGCAGTAACAGTAGAAGTAGTTGGTACGGCAATAAGCAGTAGCAGTATCGGTAGCAGTAGCAGCAGCAGAAGCAGTAGCAGTAGCAGCAGCAGCAGCAGCAGTAGCAGTAGCAGGCCTGTAAGTAGCAGTAGCAGTAGCAGTAGTAGCAGCAACTTTGACAAAAGTCGAATTTATCTTTCGGCAGCCAATCACGTCCTACTACTCATTTTACCAACGCCATCTGCCGAATGTGAGGTTGAGTGAACCTTTGGAGCATTGCGGGATATGAAACCAGTCAGTATTTGCGTCAGAGTGCTAAGAATGACCCACAAACATAATATTGTATTCATAGAATCTGATAATCGAGATACAGACAAACGAACAGAAACAGACACACAAAAAGACAGACAAAGACACACAGACAGACAAAGACAGACACACAGGCAAGCAGGCATACACACGAACAGAAATAGGCACAAAAAAGACAGACAGACAGCCAAAGACAAGGACAATGGCGCGAACGGACAAAAATAGACAGACAGACAGCCAAAGACAAGGACAATGACGCGAACGGACAAAAATAGACTGACAAATTCAGAGACAAACACAAGCCGACATATAAACAGACAAAAGAGATATAGGGCCTAGCCTTAAATCCCCTTAATAAATATGTCGACTAAAATTGATGTGTTGATTATGCCTACAAGAAATCGAATCGTTTCAAAGAAGAGCTGTGATAACAACAAGTCCGAAGTCATAATTATTCTTTACCAGCAGGCGAGAAGACGATTTTACGAAGAAACTGTAAAAGTTTTTTGTTTAGGATTAGACAGAGGATCCGATGCACAAATCCAATGACCCAATAGGTCTTCAGGCGAAAGAGCATCTTATACGTCGCACGGTAATATTCTACCCGGAAAAAGATTTCCAGGACTTTTCAAGGCTGCGCGCCGAAATTCCGTAAACAAAATTATTCACCTTCCACTCCTTAAGCCGTTAATTCGTTCCTGGAACTTCCCTAAACAAGTGGATAAACCAGGGTTTTACACTTTCCGCTTACGGCTATAAGCTGGTACTGAAGCAACTAAGAGAAGCACACGGTGTAATGCATTACCTGGTACATAAATTAAACCATTAATTTTTATGGTCTCAATACGACGTTAAAACAGATTAACGTTTTATCGGTTATGAATCTATGTCTCGATCCATGGATTATGGATTTCATTTGGATGAGTGGAAAATTCTTAAAAATCAAGTTATTAAAGTGCACTAATGTGCAAAAAAGCGAATTATACGACATGAGAATACCTCGTTCGTTTTGATTAATAGGGTCTTGTTGTGTCAGATCTGATCGTAAAGAAAGTGAAATATGCGAGGCCATGCACTTCTCAAATTAAATGAAAAACAGAGCTTGAAGGTGTGAAAATTATCAAGTAAGCGAATAGGTAAACAGTGTGTTTGTGTAAAAGTGTTATTAACTTATTATAATTATATGGGCTTCATAAGTAGACCTAGAGGTTTCTATCTGGACTACACTTCGTATTAAAGTCGCTACAGTCATCGCTGATAGTGGAAGCCATTATCATACTACATCACGCTGGCGAGACATTGACAACAGGCCACACTGTAAGACAGTGGTTCTTAACCTTTTCAAGAGAGCTGAACCCCTAGAGAAATCCATGACCACTCACCGAACCCCTCAAGTTTGAACAATAATTTTTTAACTAATGAGAACAAAAGAAAAGAAAAAATTGTACCAAAATGTGATACAATATTAATACATTCAATACATGAACTACTAACAGTTAACTAGAAGTACCAACACTACCAATTGCATCTTAATGTGTCCTTTGCTGTTGCCGTTTGGAAACAATGAAAACACTCACATTCACTGACCATGAATATGTATATAATTCAGAGGACCTCTGCCGAACCCCTGGCAGTGGCTCATCGAAGCCCAGGGGTTCGGTCGAACACTGGTTAAGAAACACTGCTGTAAGATGACAGACTACGACCTGCAAACGGCTTCAAGAAATTCCTGAGACTTTTTTAAAGGACCTGTTAGTAGGGGGCTTTCGTACGAAAGTAGCCTACTGCTGTAAAATGCAAATGCGTATAATTATGACAAGACAACCCAGTGTCATGTAACCCAATGCCAACAACATCCAGGTACATGTACACTTTTAAATGGACAGTTATGTACTTCGAACGAATATAAAAAATGACAGTTAAACGACGTGGTAAAATTTTATGTCTTGACAGGTTTAGATGCGTTGAACTCGCAGGCAAATCGATACCCGCGTCAGATACCAATTTCCAAATTCAGGGGAGTCAGTTTCCCGTCACAAAGAGGGCGCTCTCATGTTTGAACCACCCTCCCCACTGCCATAACGATAAACGGTTGACTAAGACTCATGATGGTCGGAATTAAAGTGGTCCCATAGATCAGGCGGTGAACATCTTACTATTCGCCGTCGTTAATTATAATACCCACAGATGCCGTTGATGTGTAGAGTAGGTCAAGAGAGAGAACCGTTAATGAGAAATTGACGATCAACGCTATCAAACGCTTGCCAAAGATCAAGAGAGATCTCGAGTCTCTCTCGAACCGGTTACAAGTATTATACACAATGCGTGGATACGCCCCGTTTCGCAGTCAGAAGTAGCCGTGAGTGGCGGTTGTAGCCTGGAAGGAAACTATTAAGCCAATCGGTTTTAAATACGGTTGATTGATACGGATTTCTTGGAAGTAGATAGAACAAGTGAATGAGACAAAGATGGGGAAGGTATGGGGAGGGGGTAGGTTGGGGAGGAAGGTCGTAAACAAATGATCGTCTACCAATTAAAGTTTGCCACTTCTCAACAAAGATGGACTCTCTTGAAATTCCAATTAAAACTGGGCCGTTGAGCAGATCGATGTGTAACTAATAATTCAAATAAGTTCGAAGTGCGTAGACTTCACATGTCAACAATCATTAAACTATTGTTTGGAGCAGGGATGCCACTCTGAATTTGAAAAGTCAGATCCTGCCGAAAAAGGCTAGAAAAAACTGGACTGAGAATTTTTGAAACATAAGGATTTTTTGGGACTTAAATTTCTGACGACTTTTTAGTGTTTCGACCAAATTTTTTTCTTTTTCCTTTTTTCTTCTGACAATTTCCGATGACCTTTTAAGACTTTCGCTCCACAATCTTAAATCTTTTGCCCTTTTTTTAGTTTTTTTGTATTTTTACCAAAAAAGTCTGAAAAACCTCGGTGAGAAAAACTAGATTCTGACCACAAAACCCATAGGAACATAGTCAAGACTGAAAACCTAGATCTAGGTTGAAAGCTATAAGGTGGCATCCCTGGTTTGGACTCAAGAAGTGGGAGGATGATTTACAAATAATATATTAAACGGATGGCGATTGGAGTGACGTAAGAGAGTTTCTCGGTGACGCAAGGTGTGTTTGATTGAAGTTTAAACAACCTGTGGCAACAAACAGCGGCAACCGGTGGCCTGTAATCGTAGCAGCTTGGGAAGATCTGACACCTGGTAACTTTGATATGATCAGAAGCCTACTCCTCTGTGACATGTTTACGACATGTGTGTGCAGTGTACACTGTACAGTGTAGGTCACAGACATCTAGCTACATTGACGCTAATATATCTAGATGTCTATGTGTGTAGGCTAATCGGTTGGAAACACAGAACGTCGCGTGTAATTGACGTGTGGTAGGCTAGGTAGGCTAAGGAGCTGTCCATAAACCATATAATATAACATATGCATTGCAGGGGAGGGCCCCCGATTTAGACGATTTGCGTGAGTATGGGGGCGTAAGGCGGGGGAGGGTAGTCTCGGGAAAATTTACATTGTACCTACGTAAAATAAATTTCTAAATATGACGTCCACATTAGCATATTTATGACTATGTATTATCCTACAGTAGTTCCATGGCATTTTGAATACATTTGAATTAACTTTTGTAGAGGAGTGGAGGTGGTATACCGTGGTAGAGAGAAGCCTATTATGATTTTCTTCATACATAGTACGTGGGTGGTCCTAAAGCCTAATTTTAGTGAAAATTTTATTTTAGTTAAGGGGCAGTAGGACGAGTGAAGTTTTCCCATCCCCCACAAAGAACAACAGGCTGTCATCATGCTACCCTTAGACTGTGTCCGGTGATACTAGTGATTCGGATGACCAAGAAGGATAAGATATGAGGAAAAGGAAAAGTAGGAGGAGTGGGAGGAAATTGTCCAGTGACCACTGACCATGTGGTTATCAAGATGAAACAATGAAATCACCAACTGATGGGTTTAGGGAGGATCTGGTTGGTATTAGATTCATGATGGAAATAATTGGTTGACTTGCAGGAAGCGTTTGATATGATCAACGTTTGAAGATGATTGCAATTATTGTGGATGAGGAATTAATCGAATGATTGCCGATAACATAAATCTGATAAATGAGATAGACTGCCCGAGAAAGACAGAGAAAGAAGCAGACAGACAAAGACATACAAGGAGAGAGTGATGAAGTGTGAAAGAGAGAGTTTGCGTGTGTGTGTTTGTGTGTGAGAGAGACAGACAGACAGACAGACAGACAGACAGACAGACAGACAGACAGACAGACAGACAGACAGACAGACAGACAGACAGACAGACAGACAGACAGACAGACAGACAGACAGACAGACAGACAGACAGGCAGACAGACAGACAGACAGACAGACAGACAGACAGAGACAGACAGAGACAGAGACAGAGACAAAGGTGACAGAGACAAAGGGAGACAGAGAGAGAGACACAGAGAGACAGAGAGAGAGACAGACATAAACAGACAAAGACAGACATGGACAGAGGAAAGAAGGGAACGAAACAAGACAGATGGAATAAAAAGACAGATAGAGGAGAAGAAAAAGAAATCATAAAAAAGAAACAGAGACAGGCACATACTCAGACAGAGAGAATTGAACAAAGAAAGCAGGAGAGACAAAGACGAAGACGAAGACAGAGACAGAGAAAGGGACAGAGGCAGAAACAAGGTCAAAGTGTGTCTCCGTGTCTTTATCTTTCGTGTCCCT
>OX243825.1:3420214-3482714 GCA_945859605.1 Lumbricus rubellus | reverse complement strand
TCTTTGAAGTTTGGCTTGAACCACGGTTCGAATGGGCTTTAATATCAAACAACCCTTTGCTCCTCTGAGGCCCTTACTCAGAACCCTTTATACCCTTTTTCAACCCCCCCACTCCACTGCTCCCCAAAATCAATAAATGAAATGAAACTGTTCGAACTAATCGTCATCTTCTTGTTTCTGTTCTTCTTCAGACGCGCGTCACGTGTTCGATGCACGTGACCTGTCTTATTTGATGATGATGATGATGCTGGTCACGTGGTTTCTTCACGTGATGAGAATGATTATCTTGACAGGTAATTTAGTTATCATTATGAGAATGATGACTATGGTGATACATGTAGTTGCCATCGTCATCATTGCCTTTCTCCCGTCCCCTTCCCTTATGATTTTTAAAAGAAATTGTTAGAAACGCACAACCATTTGACTGTATTGCAGGCTGTCTGCTCAGCTAGTAGGCTATAGTTTAGATTTATGTATTCTGTGATCTGCGTTCTTGTGAATTATTGCTTAAACTGCATAATTATTGTACACTGTAACCGGTTGCGGTCTGTCAACCGGATTGTTGAATAAAGCAAAAATTATTATCATTAATTATTATTTCCATTCCCATCCTCCATGGCAATTTACTCCCAATTATCTGTTTTTACTTCTACAAGTGCTTTTACAAATCCATTTTAAAACTGCACATTTTGTGTAGAATTGCATGCTAAAGAATGTCCTTCCTTCTCCTCCCCTTCCTCGCAATTTGTAAAATAAAGCATTAGGCATGAATCGACGTTTTGTCGTAGACTCGCAGGTTCGATATCCGGCTGAACAGCAATGAAGGTCTATAATTAATTTCAGCGCGAGTGGCGCCAACTAGCGAATGGAACGGAACTACACGGAACTAATTTTCGTCAGCTATGCTATTATACCAGTACTCTGTCTATCTACAGCTATAATTATTTTATGCCAATCCTTCTGCGCCACTCAAACTACTTTTTACGGTACCAGCGCGTGATTGGCTGGTTCCCTGTCAACTAGACGATAATCTTAATCATAATTTTTTGACTGTACTCAAGTTTCAAGCACGCTATTAAATTGATTACAGTGCAAACATTAAAAAATGAAAACACCTCACTGTGTTCATAAAACATAAAGCATGATAAACGGGTTTAAACATGCAACGGTAACAGCCACACCCACCCACTGGCATACAGACGCCCACACACAGACCCCCACACGCAGACCCACACACACGCACACGCACACACACAGACCCACACAGACCCATACACACACACACACACGCACACACACACACACACAAAGACAGACCCCACACCTACACACACACATACACACACGCACAAACTCTCTCACACACACCTACACACACACCCACATACACGCACACACACACATACATAGTTACAGACACAGTGTTCGATGTGTGTGCATGTGTCTGCATGTGTGTGTCTGCGTGTGTGTCTGTGTGCGTTTGTGTGTGTGCATGTATGCGTGTGTGTGTGTGTCTGTGTGTCTGTGTGTGTGTATGTGTTTGCGGTTGTGTGTGTGTACACGTGAAGTGCCTAGGAGTGGTCTGTATGCATAGCATGACCGCTGTTGGTTTTCTTGAGTGTCGCTCAATTGTTCCGTTTGAACTTGATTTTTGTCCTACTCCTATTTGCTGTTCGTTTTACGTCTCACTGTATTTCCAAGAAACAGGTCACATCGACATCAAGAGAGTCGAGTGGCAACAAACACAGGGAGACAGAGATACAGACAGAGAGACAGACAGATAGACAGAGACAGAAACAACGACAGACACACATACATAGTGAGATAGAGAGATATAAAGAGATACAATGGCAGAAAATAGACAGTCAGCTAGCCAGACAGACACAGACAGACACAGGCAGACAGACAGACAGACAGACATACAAGTATTTAGAGACACCCGGAGAGACAGGTGACGGACAGACAGAGGCAGAAGCAGATAGACAGAGACAGACAGACAGATAGACAGACAAACAGACACACAGACATGCAAGTATTCAGGCAGACAGACAAGTATTGAGAGAAACCCGGAGATGGATAAAACCATAGAGGAAGAGACAGAGGTGATGCGGAATCACATGCTTGGCCACCGCTGCAGTGAAGAAGGGGTAGGGAAGAGAATCAAGAGATGAGAGATAGTAGCCTAGCGATGTGAATTACGTGGGTGGTTGATAACGTCCGTTCGAAATGTGGGCCTACTTCCTGTCGGTGAGTCAAGGGTCAAGTGGTGATCACCTTGACCTCACATCCCATTATAAGACTGCTTGTTAATTGTGGCTGAATTGACTAGGGGCAGGGACGGACAAAGAAATTTTCAAAAGAGGACCAAAAAATTTCTCTCACTTTTAGTCATTGATGCTATTTTTCTCACTCTCCATTGCTTGAAACTTATTCAAACATTGGATCCTATGTTAAATTTTCTCTTTAACCTTTTCCAATTGCACTGATTTGATAGCCTGTATGGGAACCTGATGGAGGGGGTGGGTCACGCCCTGTGTGAATTTCTCGGGTGTAGGACATTATCCCCCCTGGACACTATCCCCCCCGGACACTATCCCCCCCGGACATTATCCCCCCCGGACATTATCCCCCCCGAAGTAGGACATTATCCCCCCCAGTCTATTACCTAAAATGATTGACGCTAATAAGTCTACGAAGTTCAAATCCCGTTAACAAACCTTTGTGGGCCTACTGACTGTATACGATTCCAATTCGTTCATTCATCTAATGACGACACTAACCCTAACCCTAACACTAACCCTAACCGACCTCACGACGCTTAAACTGACCCTAACCGACCCTCACGACGCCTAACCTGAGCCCTAACCGACCCTCACGGCACTTACACTGACCCTAACCGACCCTCACGACACTTACACTGACCCTAACCGACCCTCACGACGCTCAACTTGACCCTAACCGACCCTCACGACGCTTACCCTGATTTGTACATGAAGGGGGGATAATGTCCGGGGGGGATAATGTCCTACGAAAAACCGGGGGGGATAATGTCCGGGGGGGATAATGTCCGGGGGGGATAATGTCCGGGGGGATAGTGTCCAGGGGGGATAATGTCCGTTCCCCGAATTTCTCAATGTTGGGCCACGGCCGGATTTCCCCCTTCTGGGTCCATCTCTTGCTAAGGTGCAGGATTTGAACTCCGACCTCTAGACTGACGGTTCATTACGCTTGCCCCAACAACTCCGAGCGACCCACACTTATCTACGGCTTTCTTATAATTTATGATGTCCCCAATTTTGCTACAGAAATTGCAGGCTCACAATATTATTATTATTCTGCTGAGAACAGTGGCGCCTCAAGCGAATTGAATAACACTAAACTGACATGAACATGTACGTGTATAATTATTGTATTATAATTATTCGTTTAATTCCAAAACACTGCATTTGTACATTAGAGCAATTGACAGCAAGGGTGCTTTTTCTTTGTTCAACAATCTACCGCAGCCGGTTATAGTGTATAATTATTGTGCAGTTATCTTAATTAACATCAACCTTAACTACCAACAGAACAGGCGGCCTGCAATAGAATAATAAACAATATTTACAATAGGACGCTAAACCAATGATGCTATAAGACTATTCTCATTTGGCTTGACTGAGCGTTCGTGTATTCGCTTCTTACGCTGGTTCTGTCATTAGGCGCTGGAGCCTCTCGATTTCCAGATAACAATAACGAATAAATATCAGTGCAAAATATTCGAGTTTACGAATAATTTTTCGCCCATCTCTTATTTGAATGTTTACTTTTGAAGTTTCGATTCAGACAGATAAAAACCATGGATGCAGAAATATAAAAAAAACTTTGCGTTTATGACTTATTCTCTTTTTATTTTGCTATGCTTTAGTGTGTATTTTAAAGCTTTTTTATTGTTGAATTATTCGCAAAATTTATGTTCATATTTATTGCGTTTAAAATAAGTACTCTATTATCGTTCGTCGGCGATCGCGTGGTCCCACATCGTCAGGTCTGATTTTCATATGCTCGAACAGACTTTTATGAACTCTTCTTCTGATTCTATTCCTTCTGCAAGTCACTTGTTTAATTTCGTTATCCACTTAGAACTTGCAGTGCTGTTTAGTTAGTTTTAAATAGTGATAAGTTACAGTAATTAATTTCTTCTTCGAAAATGTGACTAGTTATTTTAGTCACCACAAATAGCAAACAGTTTCAAATAACGATTATCACATAATGCTGAAGACTTACTTATTCAGAACTGCCTGTCCTATATTGGCAGATTGACCTGATGATGGCTTGGTTTTGGCGCGTCATCTATTAATAACAATTCATTAAATAATTCAGATAACATTTATTTTTAAACGATCTGAATGCATCGCTTTGAGATTCTTGAAAGGAGCTGTACTCTCTGGCTTTATAAAACATGGACATGCACACAAAATATATGCCTTGCAATATCTATTTGTATACATTTGCATTATATATGTAAATATATATTAATTTTTGTGTTAGGATAAATAGGATTTTGTTGACGTTGACTTTTTTTTATAGATAAACCAATGTCGTTTGCAAGATTAGTCTGGTTGATGTAACCAACTAAATTGTTTAGAAGAATCCAAACAAACCTCACTCAGTACTTCACGATGAACCGGCAAAACTGCGTCACATTAACCGCGGTCAAAGTAGCGGTCGTTCTGAAAACCATTTGCGACCAACAAAAATACTTAAGTTTCGATGAGGATCTGCGAACAACTATAGTGGAAAACGTGATCTTCAAAAGTCGAATACGAACTGGATGCGTCATTGTTAACGAAAAAGAGACCAGATCCACGGGGACTAAGGACAGATTTGCGGTCCACTCGGTTAGGATTCGCGAGGCAATACCCGCAGATGACGATGCGGTCAAGGGGCGAGTGGGGAGCGCGACACGAATCGACATTCTCGAAGTTACGAACATCGAGGCGGAACTTGCGACGCGGAAATTCGACAACTCCGATCTGTTGAGCGAGGAATTGCAACTGCTTGCGCTGTGGGTGACGGACGGACGATTCTCCGATCGTCTGCGGAGTTTTCTCCTCTGGGGTCTTGGATCGGATAAAGATTCGATCGTTAAATACATTGCTGTGAAATCAAATGCGTGGTTGATACCGTTGGATTTCTCTTCGAATTCAATTGATTCCGATTCTCAATGTGAGATGAAATTACGGGAAGCGATCGATGGCGCTAGAAATGTCGCTCGGTGTCGACTGTGCATGATTTACATCGAGGAGCTAGATAAGTTCTGCCGGTATGCGAATCCGTTGACGTTGGCGTATCTGGAGACGCTGAAGGATTTGGATTGCGCTGGGAATCTCGTGTTTTGTGCGACGACGGAGCTGCTGAGCGACGTTAATGATGAGTGGAGGGCTGCTTTCGGAAGACGGGTAGGACGCTGAAAGAGTAGTCTGTGTGTGGGCGTCTGTGTGCGGGTGGGTGTGTGCGTGCGTGTGACATTTCAAATAAAAATTCAGTTGTCATAATTGTTCTCACTGCCTAATATGACAACTAGTAGTTTTTTGGAAGTTTCTGTTTCGGGAAATGGTTATATTAATTCTGTTCTATTCGAATTACTGCATTGTTTACTTGGGAAATAGCCGCTTGACATCATGAAAAGGGTAAAAATATAGTCGAAAAAGCTAAAACAATGCTTAAATAGAGTGCTTACACTTATCTATGCTCTCAAACTGTTCCATAATGAATGGTTTAGGACATTGTGATTCCTTTGTCCACATATACTTAAAAACAGTTACTGTCCTCATATATTATTGCTATCAATTGGCTCTTTTTCTTAGCACGAACTATTAAGATTTTTGATGATTTTTTGATTAATTAATAGTTCAGATCCACGGCCTTTGTTTGCATGTAAATTCTGAAAGTGCAAACTTATGGGATTATAGCACGGCTGTTGAAATTTGTTCTTTGTTTCCGCAGATATGTGTTCAAGGATTGAATCGAATGCAACGACGTCAGGTCTTAGAATATCTGTTGCCGCAAGAGAGACGTGCGAGTGACCTCTGTCTGGAGTCTTTATCCGATGCAACAGCTGGAAGAACAGAGATGGAGTTGAGGAAATTGGTTCTACTCGCTTTGCATAATCACTCCGAGGTTGCTTTCTCATTCGTTCATTCACTCCAAGAATTTATGTAGCACATCTTCAAGAGACCAACTCAGAGGGGCTCACAGCCCTGCAACCACTGCTATAACGGTTGGATTTGAGTGACTTATAAAAAGCAGGGGAGTTTAGCCTAGGCATCAATCACAAGGCAAATGGGAGGCCATTTCAGACCCACAACTGAAAAGGCTATCTGATAGAATTGCAAGTGGTCTTTATCTCGTAAGTTTGTAATTAGAAATGATGATGCACAACATGCAGCTATGAGTGAAGTTTTGCTCTGCATATGGTCTAAGATATTCTATTACTCTACTAATGCATCCGTCTAAAGTTACGCTCAGATGCGCTTTATGATCATCGCAGCATTAAAAACGTCCAGTTCAGTTGGGGTTGAGTCGGGACTCGGGAGCGCTACTGAGTTGTAACCTTGAAGGGGCGCTATACAAATCTTCTTTGTCTCAAGATGGGAATTCTTGAAGAGATGAGACTTAATTTTGGAGAGAAAAACCTGTGGGATTTTGTAAGAATTAGATTTGTCACAGATTATTATTTGTTAGTGAAACTCTTTTGATGATGGATATGCATGTTTTTGTTGTGTAGGGAAGAGAAGGTCTGTTGGTGGAGCAACGAGATTTTGAGTTTGCTTCTGAAATGATTTCGTCACATCCGAAGAAGTCGGAGAAAAATTCGGCTCGTTCGAACGAAGTTGGAGGTTATGACGACATCAAGACCCGGTTGGAACAAGTGGGTATTTATATGGATGCCACAAGTACATGAATATTCAATTATTCATACCACTCAGGCCCACATTTAGATGGGTGCCAAGAGTGCTACAGCATTTGGGCCGCCTGCCGTTTTAATTGTCCACAGTTTTGAGGGAGCACATTTTTAAGGGGCCCGAGGTTGTTAAATATGTGCATCTTGAATCGGTGGGTTATCAGAGGGGGGGGGGGGTCAATGACACAGCACCCGGGCCTGCACTGGCCCTAATGCTGCCCTGATGCTAATAATAGGTTTAGTATGAATGATGCAATATGGATTCCACAAATACATGCTTGCCTCTGAATTGATTCAGCAATATTTTTTCTAAGCAACCAATCACATCAGAGATGCACGAAGATAATTATCCTTAACGAAACAATGAAATCTCATGACATATTTTTTTCGATGTTTTCAGGCAACAATTTGGCCGATGACAAATCCAGAGATCTTCTATCGCTTGGGTGAGCAGCCACCAAAGGGAATTCTCTTGCACGGACCACCAGGTTGTGGCAAGACAAGTCTCGTAAGATCTGTGGCACTGTCAAACAACATCAACTTCTTTGCCGTCTCCTCCGTCTCCATTTATTCTCCGTACGTCGGAGATTCGGAGAAGAAACTGGTTGCGGTTGGTGGAGAATATTCTCTGCATCTAAATGTTTTTGTTATAGCGTTCCTTCCAAGGTTGCTACTCAGAGGCGCTCCCGACTACAGTTGCGATGCGGAATCGAGTTTCACGCCGAAGCGCATGAGCAATGGCGAGAGCAGGACTTGCTCAGGGTTCATATGTGGCGGCTCGAGGTGGATTCGAACCCACAACTTATGTTTACTTGACAGACGATAACTTCTGGCCAAATTTCATGATTATTTCATTATTTATGATCAGTTGAGGCCTGCATAGATTCCTCCCTATGGAACGAATTTCCCATCAGTTCGCTCTGTCATCCTCTCTCTGGTAGTCTTTCCTCATTTTTCCCTAGCCTCAAAACCTGCCTTTTCTCTTGAGTTTGCACGCACTGGGAGCGCTTCTGAAAGGCTCTTGCGGCGAGAAGCTCTTTATAAATGTCGGATACAATGCAATTAATCATGTAAAATTAATTATGGCGATTAATCATTAAAATTCTGCCTGCAATCACTCAACAATAGTCCTCTAAATCCTATTGTCTTCTTCTCTTACTCCTATTGTCTTCTTCTGTTACTCCTATTGTCTTCTTCTCTTACTCCTATTGTTTTCTTCTCATACTCCTGTTGTCTTTGCAGCTGATGCAAAAGGCGAAGGCCTGCGCCCCATCCATTGTCTTCCTCGACGACATCGATTGCATCATCGGGAAGCGAGCGATGTCGAGCGCAGAGAGCGAGCGCGGTGGATGTGGCGCTCAGGAGCGAGTCATCTCGTCGCTGCTCAACTGTTTGGATGGAATCGGAAATCGTGTGATCGATGTTCAGAGAAGCGTTGGAATGTCGGAGGTTGATGTGAATGGAAAGAAGGTTGGGTTCTTGTTTTACTCCCAAGGATATATGCATATATTATGTATGCAATAAAATCTTTTTTTTATTACCCTCCCCTCCCTCTGTTGCAATTCGTACATTTTGGAACCTTTCCATGCGTACGTACAGATATGCTTCTCTGCCATCCCACTCTTACAGTTCTAAGGTAAAGTGTGGTTATGGTTAAATACGTCTTCTAAAGTCGTTTAGTCATAAACCATAATCACCCTTTTTTTTATTTAAACCAAAAGTAAAAGAGCTTAACAGACCTAATAGGTTTTGAAACAGTTTTCAGCTCAAGAGGAGCGTCATAAAAAGGCTCTAAAGCCCTGCTAACAAAAGCTACCCTGGAATAAACATTGAATTAAAAAGTAATAAAAAGGTAATCAGGATATGACTGAAAGTTTAGGTTTCTTTTATTTTTCTCCCCGTTTGTATTTCTAGATCTGCTACAATGAACAGTTTGAGGACAACGTTTTATTGGTGGCTGCAACCAACGAACTTGACCTTGTCGACAAGGCTCTACTCAGACCAGGACGCATTGATGAAGTGATCCATGTTCCACCTCCTGATTTCCAGGTATTGAGATGGTCCCACAGTTTACCAAGTCCATGGAATGCGACGGTAACTGTTTGGTTAAATCATGCGGTTGGGGAATACAGTTCTAGTTGCCTCCTCCTCTTCTGAGACGACCACACATTTCTGTTTCTTTTTTTAAAATTTGATCTCAAGAATAAACTTGTTATCTCTAGACATTCTAGTTCTTTGAGATTATTTCGAAAGACCTCGTAACAATATTTCGTGAAATAGTCTGATTTGCCTTTTATTTTTATTGCAGTTGTTAGCTTCTGTGGCTCAGTTTTGTTGATAAGCTCATTCGGATTTCAACTGGTTTTTCTACTGGATTACTAGATTTGTCCTGTGATTCTACTCAAAGTGACTTTCTTGGACACTTTGATAATGCTAAAATTGATTCTTTAGATTAGGCAGATTATCTAGACCTATTTATTATTGCTACTTAGTCACTAATTTCTAGAATCATCCACTAAATATTGGTGTAGGATTATCATGATTTCTGGCAACTAATACAAATTGTGGAGGAAGTGTAGAAAAGTAATTTTTTTATTTTTATGTGCAGCAAACTGGATCAAATTAATTTGTATTCAGTAATGTTGATGATTTATTTAAATCTATTTTCAGGGTCGGATCCTAATTTTAAGAAAGTACGTTACCAATGACGATTTAGATTTCGAAGAAATTGCAAGAAAAACGGAGAACTTCACAGGCGCTGAATTAGAAACCTTATGCATCCAGGTGGGAATGGTTTATTTTGATTTTTATGAAGAGGTTATTTTAATCTGTAGATTTTCCATGATTAATTTGATCTCAAATTGTCTCAAATATTTATTTCATAAATGTTTTGTGTTTATCGAGCAAATAGCCTGAATAGCAGCAGAACAAAGAATATGCATATATAAGTTTTAGCATATATGATGTACAAAAAATTAGGGCTTCTTTGTAAGGAATTTTTAGAACCGCATAAGCCCTTTTTTCGCTTCCAATTCTCCTTGGTAAATTACTTCCAATCGGATGACAATGACCCATTTTTCACTATGTTCAACTGCACAGAAATGCTTCAAAAACTGCACAAATTCTGTTAGAACTGCAAATTTTGTGTAGAACTACGCTGAAAAATCTTTTGTGAAAATTCATAAGTTTGCATAAAAAAATACGTGAAAGTTACTTCAGAAGGGAATTAAAATTAGACAATTTATCATGAGTAGATGTTAAAAATAATTGAATCATGCCATTGTTGTTGTTTTCAGGCGTATTTGATAGCGTTGGGAAAGTCTTTCGACGACGCTGAAGTTGAGGACAGGCATTTCAACGAAGCATTTGCAAGAAGAAAAAGAACTCAACACCAATAATAGGAAGAAATATTTAAAAGAAAAAATAACTTTAGGAAAATTCTGACAATTTGATGAATGGAACCTTTACCTGTTTCAGATTCATGCCCACGCCTGCCTGTCTGTGCAGTGTGCAATAATAAATTATTGTGACAGTCGTTATTCAATGTTGTGACTTCCCTAATTGCTCGCAATCAGCATGTATAAAGCAAGTTTATATACGGCCACCTAGTTTGCCAGGGTTTGTCTGAAAGGCAATAATTCTCAGAAAATCTCTGCTCAAACCTGAAAATTCCTAACAATGGATAATTTATCCTGGAATCTGTTCTGTCACAGATGATAATATGTTGTACAGTTTAGTATTTCCGGTGTTGTCAGCTTCAGTAGCCACATTAAGAGCACAAAGGATGGGTTCCAACTGATCGAATCGGTCAATATTCGTGACAAATAAATCATCACACTGAAAGCGCAAACTGAATTCACGCCGTATCAGTCACCGATGCGCAAAATACACAATTAGATCACACAAGCCTCTGCAAGTCCTTAAGCGTGTTTAGGAAGAAGCGTAGTAGCCTAAACACGCAAACGTACAAACACCGAGAGTCCGAGGTGTAGGCTAAGTGAAATCAGTCATCAATGCGCAAACTGCGCAATGAAGTAACACAAGCCGCTGCAAGTTCTGATTGTTTGCATAGTAGTTGTGATACCTTGTAAACATACAAGCATACATACACCAAGTGATTAAGTGAATTCACGCTGCATCAGCAACCGATGCGCAACAACACAATGAAATCACACATAGGCTAGCCTTCCTCTGCAATGTCTGCATTGTCTGCAAGTCCAAATGCGTGTTTTGGATGTAGCGTTGCTATGATTGGCGTATCCGGTAGGTAAACATACAAACGTACAAACACCAAGGAAGTAAGTGAAGCTTATTATTCACACAAGCAAATTCATGACATTGTATTGATTGTTACAGTAGTGGCCTTAATTATTATTATGGTCAAGGCTAAAAAAACAATTATTTTCACATTTCGCACTTATTTTATGCAATCAAAGGACTGTTGCTGTGTTTAAACTTTCAGAGTATTCAGACAAATCCTAAAAGTTTTGATCGAGTCACTTTTGCTGTGTTTAAACTTTCACACACATCCTAAACGTTTTGACCGAGTTATGACACTTTTCTGTGCGGGCTACCGTACTTTTTAACCGGACACAGTGTATGGTTCTATGGATTCTTGGCTCTTGTTGCGCTTGTTGCTGCCTTTGAAGTTAAGAGGCGTAAAGCAGATGCTGTGATGAAACATTCGTCTGTGATACGACATGAATCGATGAATCGCAATTACTGCAATGTCGATAGGCCTACTGCAGCTTAAAAGCGTCGGTCTAGCTCAGGGCTTTTTAGAGGAATTTTTAGAACTGCACAAATTCCCCAGCCTCGAAGGCCGTGGCCAGGATTTGATTGGGGGGGGGGTGTTACTTCGGCAGAGAATTTCTGACGACTTTTTTAGTCGTCAAAATGTCTGAAGCCACCTTTGTTTAGACATCAAAGTTTCTTAATACATTTGTTTAGTTGTAAAAAGTTCTGTTGACAGCCTTTTTATTCCAGTATTATGAACGATTTTCGGATGTTTAAGGACCTCATTTCAATTCTAGTATTCGATTTTCGGCTGTGTAATGACATCATTTTGATTCCAGTATTATCAACGACTTTCGGGTGTCTAAGAACAGCATTTTGAGTCCATTATTATCAACGATTTTCGGGTGTCTAAGAAAATGCTTTTGATTCCAGTGTTATCAATGATTTTTGGGTGTCTACGGACATCATTTTTATAAACGTTTTGTGTGTGTGTGTAAAGACATTATTTTGATTCCATTAATATCATCGATTTTCGGGTGTCTAAAGACCTCATTTTTATTTCTTTATTATCTACGATTTTTGGGTGTCTAAGGACCTCTTTTTAATTCCAGTATTACCAACGATTTTCGGGTGTGTAATTATATCGTTTTGATTTCGGTATTATCAACGATGTTCGGGTGTCTAAGAACAGAATTTTGATTCCATTATTATCAACGATTTTCGGGTGTCTAAGAACAGCATTTTGATTCCATTATTTTAAACGATTTTCGGGTGTCTAAGAACAGCATTTTGATTCCAGTATTATCAGCGACCTGCTGTCTTGAAGTTGACTTGACTACTATTATAGAGATCCGCGGGACATTAGAATTCCAGCAGGTTAAAGACTTTTATGACATCATAGACAAATATTGGTAGGCCTATAATTATAGTCGTTATTGTTAATCTATTTAATTATTGTTCGGCGAAACCTTGCACACTCCCTTCTCGGCGCTTCGCGTTTTTGCGCTCGTCCTTCTGCCGCTCGAGGGGTGATTTATGATTTGCCCTTCTATGAGCTGAGACCAAACTCCGCCCATGCTAATATGGACCCATCAAACTCCTCCACTCAGTTTTTTCCACTGTAAGCATAGTTGTAAAATAAGGTATTGATTTGGTTAGGTTTGGTTTCAAAGGCTATAGCTTCAAACTTCAATCACAAAACTTGAAATAAGCCAACTATAGGCTTCTCTAAATGCTTTTTTAAAATAGCGTGTTATTCCAAATCGGAAGACAATGAACTTTAAAAATATTTTTTAACTGCACAGAAATGCTTTTGCAACTGCACAAATCCATTTAGAACTGCACATTTTGTGTAGAACTGCACGTTAAAAAAGCCCTGGTCTAGCTGCTCTAGCATATAATAATATTATAGGCTAACACCGGTTGACTGTTTAGCTCTGGAATCGATGCGCATTGAGCTTATAGCACCTTGCCATTTGCCAAAGAGTCAGTTCTACTCTCAGCGCCTTTCGAATCAGACACTACTATGCATCTTAAATTTCTTCACGCCTTTTCGGTCAGATTAGTTGTTTACCTGATAATCACGCAGCCATCTCTTTTCCTCTGTGAAATGCAGTTAAGTCAGAATTTCATGGTCGCCGATTTCTGTCCAGCTCCAGAAGACGCAATACGAAGTTTTCGTGCAGTGTCGCGGTTGAAGTGTGCCGCAGAATGCAACTTATCACCTGAGTGCAATCTATTCAGCTACTACACTACAAGTCGATTGTGTTACTTCTACAGTGTCGCACCGTGGCAATTGCATTACGACAGCGACTGTAAATCTACAGTGGTAGGTTCCTCATTTTAGCTAGTCTCGGCTTTAGAAATTGCAATTTGCTGTTCGATTGCTAAGAGGTTTTAACGCTTTAGATTGACACATTAAAATTAAATCACAAGGATTTTGCAATAATTTATTTCACAGTTTTTAACCAATAATTGTCCTAAGTCGCAATCTATTCAGGCCTACCATCGATTATAAAAAATTGCCCGAAGTTGAGTACTAAGGCCTACGATGATTCTCAATGGAGTCCATTAGCGGCGACTTCAGTCTTAATAATAATAATAATAATAATAATAATAATAATAATAATAATAATAATAATATTCGCTTCGAAATCTCGATTGCTAGCCGTACAATCGCCACATTCAGGTGATTGGCTTCACGCACTACCCATTACGGCAGCTGGATTGCGGATGACGGGAGAGGTGTTGAGAGTTGCAGTAGGCATTCGTCTAGGTACTGTGCTTTGTGAACAACATGTGTGTAAATGTGGTGCCAGAGTAGAATCCTTAGGTCATCATGGATTCTCCTGCCCTAAAGGTGCTGGAAGACACCAACGACATGATATGATAAACGACGTGATATGGCGAGCGATGACGAGAGCCAAAATACCGGCCATCAAAGAACCTACTGGTCTTTCGAGAACCGATGGCAAACGACCAGATGGAGTTGCTATAATACCCTGGTCCAGAGGTCGATGCCTGGCTTGGGACGTCACTGTGCCAGACACGTTTGCAGCTTCGTACGTACAGGGCAATTCCACGGAAAATGGGACACAGAAACCAAAACAAAATTCTGCAAAATTCTGTGTCAAAAACTTGTTTTTCAGTGAGTGTAAAGTATCATAATGTTTGTTGCTACAAGTATCACGAAAATGTCAGGTTGATTTGAAGAATTTGCCTTCTACACTACGAGATAGCAATGAAATATCGATTAAATCAGTCCATGAGCTGCTATTTCGGTGTTCAAACTTGTGGAAATGCAAAGACATTAGTGAATATGAAGCCAACAGCCTAGTGGTAAACAGAAGGGGCTTTTTCACTCTAGGTGAACACATTGCAGTATCCAACAACACTGGATGATTTATAAAGTATTCCTACATACTTTTGAACCATAACTAGTAAATTTACTGCAAGTAGTATTTGTCTTTTCGGAAGCGTTACGTCAGTGACATTTTAATGTTACGTCAGTGACATCTAATCAACAGTGAAATTATGACTAAGTGAGTTTTGGATAAGAATTTTTAACTTTCTATGTATGCCACAACTTGTACTAATAATTTTAAAAACTTTAATAAAATTTTTGCAGTGATGCTTCAGAAGATTTTAATGCGTATACGAATTGCAATAATTTTGGTGTCCAAAATGCGTTACGTCAGTGACGACACTCAAAAACTGTTTTTAAAAATACCCATAAATATTTCCGGCCAAATATTTTTTGTCTTTTAAGAAGGCTTATATAGATAAATAATTTGGCATAAAATTTTTGGCAAAGCAGTGATATGATAGTCTGCTAGAATTAAAAACGAAGCAACATTTCTGTCTGAATGTTACGTCAGTGACGGTGGAATTGCCCTACATCTAACAGCGGAAAACGCAGGTGCAGCAGCGGAGAAAGCAGCTCGAAATAAGACCAGTAAATATGTTGTCATCTCACAGTCGCATCACTTCATTCCTGTGGCCATCGAAACCGGAGGAAGTTGGCACTCCGAGTCCCTGGAATTCGTTCAAGAGTTGGGAAGCAGAATTTCGATGTCGACCGGTGACCATCTGCTCCAGCGCATTTCAGTCGCGCTCCAAGTAGGAAATTCGTTGTCTGTGTTGGGCACGACAGAACTTATCGGCCAAGACACTGAGAGGCCAAGGACCTAATGTTTGAAACGATTATTTACTCGTCTGTACATGATTGTGTCAGTTTTTGAAGAAATAAATGTGTTATAATAATAAAAAAAAAATAATAATAAAAAAAAAAAAAAAAAAAAAAAAAATAATAATAATAATAATAAAAATATTAAAAAATTTAAAATAATAATAATAATAATAATAATAATAATAATAATAATAACGACAATTTCTATGGCGTCATAACACAGCACATGCCGTTACAAAGGCGCCTCTACAAAACACAAACGCAACTAGTCAAAGGTAGGCTATGCCTTAGAAAACATATATGTCTTCAGTCGAGATTTGAAAGCCTCAACTGAGTTGGCCAAGCGAACAGAGGTAGGCAGACTGTTCCAGCAGCGGAGGACCAGCAGTTGAAAAAGCACGCTCCCCGAAACGTGTCCTCGTCCTCCGCACATATAGCCTAGATTCCTTTCACACTGGATTTTAGCGCAAGTCCAGCACCTGACGAAGCCATCTGCACGCAGTAGGATTTGAGGTAGTCTGGTGCTAGGCCATGTAGTGAATTGTAGACCAGCAATGAGAGTTCAAATTTAATGTGGTACGGTTTTGATTAAGTGCCTGTGAATAAGAAGGTTCACGCGACTTCGCTTTTGTGGGCGCTGTAGAAGTCTCGAGATTACGATTACGATTACCGGAAGCCAATGCAGCACGTAACTCAGTAATGGCTTCACATGATCGTACTTCATTGTTATAAGGTCTATTCTAACGACTGCTTGAAGCTAATGCGATTCCACACAGATCACTTAGCTTCACTTCAATGGAAATAAAGAAGCGCCGAGTCAAAACCAAAAACTGAGCTGGCTGCAAAGAGTAAAAGGCATTTAGAAGCCACGAAGCATTCCTTAGAGACGTCAGAAACTAGGTAGGCCTATCCAACCGTTTTATGTCTTAAGATAGTAACTGGGTGGACCATAATACAGCTCTTTAAAAAAATGTTAGGGCCTATATGCATATATTTATGATGTCGAGTAATCTGCAATATTTTATTGCGCTTAAAATAACAAGACACGAGACATTGGTTTGAAACTATTGAATGAGATAGCCATTGTCTTTTAATAATGTTTCACTTTTAGAAACTGGATCCTCTCTCTGGTTTTCCGATCGCTGGTATGTGATAATTCCCATTAGAAAGATATTTTGCATATAGTTTTTGATAGTTTCAGTTTTAGTTGTAAAATCAAAATTATTGCGAGAATCAAGGCATTTGAAACTTTGACGTTTTTGCTTTCAAATCATAAGAACAACTGGGAGAAAAAAGTCTACCTGTAGTCTTTCTGTAAAAATTTATAAGACATTTTGCTCGCCAGTTCAAGCACAATATATTCAAACATCATAATTATTCATCATCATCCTTAATTACTATAGAACTCACCATTGCTATTAAGAATAACTAGTACCGTCATTATTAAATTTGCTAATGTGATTGCTTATTAATACCAATAATTATTGATATTGTTATATCAATTTTTATTATCATTATTTCTATTTGCCCATTACTTATATTATTACTATTGCTATTACAATTATCATTATCATTATCATTATCCTTACCATTATTATTGTTGTTATTATTGTTATTATTATTATTATTATTAAGTAGGTAAGTAAGTGTGTAAGTATATTCTTTATTAATCCAACTGCATAAATGCTCTTTGGTTTACATAAAAATTTTGGTTTACATAAAATTAGACATTATAAAGCATTCTTAGCAAAAACGTTTATTATTATTATTATTATTATTATTATTATTATTATTATTATTATTATTATTATTATTATTATTATTATTATTGTTATCATATATCGTCATCGTCATCGTCATCATCATCGTCGTCATCGTCATCATCATCATCATCATCATCATCATCATCATCATCATCATCATCATCATCATCATCATCATCATCATCATCATCATCATCATCATCATCATCATCATCATCATCATCATCATCAGGCCTATATCTAAACTACAAAATGCATCATACGACGGCTCTCAAAAGTCAAACAGTAATCAGAAGCTTTTATGCATTGGGTCTTAGATAATGATGTCATATAAAAAAGGTAATTTATGTAATAGACCTTGTAGTAGAGTAAGTAGTAAGTAGAAGTAGTTGTGGTGATAGTAGTAGTAATAGTAGTGGTAGTAGTAGTAGTTGCCTTTGCCTCATCCTCTCCAAAAGAGAATGTAGGATCCTTTGCCTTCCAGACCAACTCATGACCCTTAAATAAATAATTCCATTAATGCTTCATCTCGTACGTTTGCTTCTAACGTCACTTTCCGCAATCTCATTGTTACCTTTGATCCACATCTTTCCTTCTAAAACAACATCTCTAATAGGGTGGAGTGATAATGTGATTTTTTAAATTGCAATTTTTTCTAAATGTTTCCATTTTAAAATTGTAAAAAATAGAAAAAAATTCAATTAGTTTAAATGTTACAGGCCAGTTGTAGTAATGTTTTAAATAAATTAAATGATTGCATGTCGACAACATTAGGCCTAAACCAGCAAACATTAAACTGAATATTAAACAAGCGAATCCCAGCAGTCCAAAACTATGCACATTTTTACCAGTTATCCCCATTAAGTAGGTCAACGCGAATTTTATTAATTTAAAGCTCCGACTGAGATTTTGCTTTGATATTGAAGAAAGGCATTAGTTTTCATGATTCCAATCTGGCAAGGATGACCTGCAATATTTAAAAAAAATTGAATTTTTTGAATTTCTTAAATTTCTTAACAATTTTCAAATTTTAAAGCTCCTTGGGCACATCTTCAAGAACGAATTTTAAAGTAATATTTTGCATGATAACAAACTATACCAAAAGGCAGCGAATTGATTCTATTCCGTTCAGAATCTATAAATTTTATTTTGTTTCACTCCACCCTTATTATTATGCATGCAAGTCATACAAGACCATAACATTTCGGGGACAGCGTTGCCGCTGCTTGGGTTTTTTCACAAGATCTTGGGTTTTTCGATCCGAACTTGGGAAATGGGGTTTTTTGGGAACGAACTTGGATTTTTCTTGGGTTTTTTCGGCCAATAAATCTTGGGTTTCTCAAAAAATCTTGTGTTTTTCAAAAAATCTTGGGTTTTTTCGATCCGAACTTAGGAAATGGGGTTTTTCGGGAAAAACTTGGTGTTTTTGAGAAAAATTTGGCTGATGACTAAAAAAAGGTCGTTAGGATTTTCGGACGGGAAATTGTTAACTTTTTTGGTCGGATGACTAAAAAAAGGTCGTCAGAAGTTTTTGGACGGAAATCTTGGATTTTCGGACGATTTGGGCAACTTTGGTTTTCTTGGGTTTTCTCGACGCTCCAACTTGTTTTTTTGGAGGGGAGAGTGGCAACGCTGTACGGGGGAGGTGTTTACGGATGAGTTCGACTTTCTCCTTGAAGAGTTTCTCTCCTCACCCTGTTCGCTTGAATCTGAATCCATGGCGTAGGATGATTGCCACTAAATCGTTTTCTTTAGCGTTCTTTTCTTGAACAGGACTTCCTCTCCCAGCTGTAAACAACTGGATCACTATAGTGAAGCGTTTTGATGGATCTCTGAACTTCAACCGAAGCTGGATTGAATACAAAAATGGATTTGGAGATGCTGAAGGAGGAGAATTTTGGCTCGGAAATGAGAAAGTTTATCTTCTCACTAAGAACGCCGTTTTTTCTCTTCGCGTAGAGGTATTTCTAAATACAATAATTATTATACCTCAATAATTCAGTTATTGAACTTAGGCTACCTACAGCACTTCAGTAGAAGAATGGTAGTTGCTTTATTGTCCATCACCCGCATCTCACTGGAATCAAAAACGGCTCGACGCTCGTGAATAATATTAGTTTTCTTCGCTTAGTTTTAGATTTGTTGAATTTAACGATTAAGGTTCAGAGCTGAAGAATAATTATTGTTTAAGTTGGACTAAATAAATTTTATTAATTTTTTGTCGTTTCCGAAAAGACGGTTATAAAACAATAACCCGCTGACAAAAACATCTGGACAATAGCCCCTACGATAACCCGGACAATAACCCCCGTCTTGATTTATTAAAAAATATTTATGTATATATTATGATAATAATGTAGAACAATTCGGCTATTGTACGAATAATAATGAATTACATGACCACACGCCGGAGTAGGGAGCGCCTCTGAGTAGTTTTTTACTTGAAGGAGCGCTATATAAATGTCCGAATGAATGAATGACTGAGTGTGGCTCGGGGGTTAACCGTTTTTACATCGAATTCCCGGCCCGAGTTGTACTCGGGGATAACGCTAAGGAGGTTAACACCCATATGGTTCCTGGCCGGTTTGGGCACATGTAAGGTTTTATACATCTTTCTTGCAGGTGCAACTCAATGCGAGCGGTAATTGGTTCTACGCCGAATATTCCACCTTCTCTCTTGATTCTGAAAGCAACGGATACGTCCTTCGTGTCTCAGGATACAGTGGAAATGCCGGAGATTCGTTTCTGGATAGTTCAGTGCCATCCAACTTGCGTAACAATGGGATGAGATTCACAACTTATGATGCTGATCACGACGCATATTCAGATAATTGCGCCCAGGCGTTCGTTGGAGGATGGTGGTTCAACAGCTGCTACCAATGCTGTCTGACCTGCACAACCAACGGATGGTTTCTGTGGGCTTTCAAAGGTGGCTGGGCGACGAGCGGCGTACTTCGAGCAGCGCGAATGATGATTAAGATCAAATGAAGCACCGATTCTTTCTGTACGGTCGTTACGCATACTAGTGCGGCAGTTTTAGTTTTCAAATGGATTTTATTTAGCGCGAAATACGCACATAACGTTCCGCTCTACGCTGTCAGCATGTAGGCCTACAGTAACGCCGTAACGGTATGCGGACCTTTCGTCCAAGGACGATTCGTCACGGACTGTTTGTCATAGCCTGTTCGTCAAGCGGACGATTCGTCAGAAGACGTTTCGTCCACGGACGATTCGTCATGCGGAATGAATTACGAAGTTAATCGTGACAATCGTATCAATATTCGCAGTAACTGTTGTCACCTTTCTCGAATTTTGAATTTCTTCCGCGGTCTAATTTCCATAGAGGCATAAGCTTAGCCTACTGTTTATTATTAGAGAAGACCGCTTCCTCAAGAAACGAGGGAAGGAAACGAGTGAAGGAAAATAATTATAGTTTATGTATCCGCAAGGGCGGATACATAAACTTAGAGGGGGCGGGGGCCAAAAATTCATGCCCTTGGTTCTGGAACTTTTTTTTAGTCATCTGGTAGAATTTTGGTGTACAGACATGGTATAATAAACAAACGTAGGCCTACATAATTTTTATATCCAATCAATGTCAAAATTGTTTTCAAATAGCACAAAATCCTAGGTCCAAAATCCTACACTTTTTTATTAAAATAAAAATTATGTTCTTTTAATGACCAAAAATTTATGTTGCACTTTGGTTTATGTAGCCTACAGCCTCTTGAATGAAACATTATGGGGAGAGGGACCACGTCCTATGCAACTCTCTAAATGGGGTGAGGGCATGACCAGATTGCCCCCCCCCCTTTGTATCCGTTCCTGAATGATCATGATACCGATCTACTATTAGGCCTATAATAGGCCTGTATACATGTAGATGTTAATTTTGAGAATATGAAACGGGGCCTTTTATGACGTCACTTCGATTATGAAACAACTCTACAATTAATCTTCTTTCAGATTGTTTATGGCTGAAGGTGTTCTGCCGGACAGTGTTATTATGGATGTCGACAAAGTTCCGTGTGGACAAAGTTCCATCCGTCCATTTCAATTAGGGTCCATCAATTTATTACGTACTCCGAAACATGTATTTTTGCCCCTCATCTTCGTGTTGCAACTCGCACATTTTTCTGACGCTCAAATGAGCTACCCCCCTTTATGAAAGTTAATGAAACATTTTATTGTAGGCTATTAGTTACTTCTTTAAACATTGTATTTGCTGGCTATATTTTTTAACGTTATGGCTTATTGTTTAGATATGAACAAAATTTAATTATAATGTAATGAAAAGCCATTGGACGACGAGAGGATAATGTGGAGTTGTTGAAATCATACATGTAATTAGATATTTATTTGTGTGTATGTAGGCCTGCATTTTTGCAGAGACCGCACTTCCCACGTAGGCTCCCATATGCAAATCACCTAAATCCGGTTGCCCCTCTCTGCATACTTAATATAAGGACAGCACCCCCCTACATTTTCTTCTGTTGATTGCGCGGTGTTCTTTAATATTATGTTAGGCGAGAGCAGAAATTTGTGTAAAGAATTCTCTCCTATCTCCATTGCTGGCCATTGGCCAATTCGGCTTGTAGTATTTGAGTTGAAGAATAATGTTAGCCACTAACAAAACCGTCCTCGCATCTGCCGAGACTAAGCAAGTGAAGTCGCTATCAACTCCAACTGTTCTCGCCGTATATACAAGCACTTGCGTTTACCCGTTGCACAGTCGCCACCTAACGAGTCGTTCTGTTTAATTGGCTCTGCCTACAATTTACGAATAGCAGGTGTGTTACGCCAATCTTGACAATCACTGACGACAGGGGAGGATCCAGGGGGGCCAATCCGGCCATGCCCCCCCATTTAGAAATACCCATGTATCGTGGCCCCCCATTTGGTTTCAAGAAGCCATTGTTAAGGTATGATTTTTCCGAAAATTTTGGCCGATGACAAAAAAAGGTCATCAACTTTTTTGGTGGATGAAATCGTATGATTTTCCTGAAAATGTTGGCCGATGACTTAAAAAAAAACTTTTTCGGCGGATACGATTTTTCCCCCAGCCCCAAGTCCAAGAATTTTTGGGCCCGCCCATCGAAAGATTCTGTATCCGCCCTTGACTGACGATGACACAAAGTAACGTGTTAATCGTGACTGACACCTCTAATCCCGCTGACAGCCTCAACTACATTAATCATAGTGCTAATCATGACAATTACTGGTCTAGTACCTTGCTCATAAGTGCTGTAATATGCCGAGCAAATTTCTGTCCAGGGTACCGGCCTCTGTTGTCATAGACCCTGGTCAAATCGGATCTATCCATCCATGACATTAATCATAATGTTAATCATAACCTTAATCACGATCATACATAACATTGATCATAACATTAATCAAAACCTTAATCATGAATTATCATCCGATAATCATCGCACTCTGAAGATGTTAATCCTGATTACATCGATAACAACAATCAGACTAATCCTGACGACACACACAATAGCCCTGAAGCCCCATCTAGTACCCTGGAGCCCCATTAGGTGCCCAGTAGCCCATATGGTGCCCTGTAGCCCATATGGTACCCCGTAGCCTATAAGGTGCTCTGTAGCCCATAAGGTGCCTTGTAGCCAATATGGTGACCTGTAGCCCATAAGGTGCACTGTAGCCCCCCCCCATCTGGTGCCCTCTTGTAAATGGATGCTCCCATTGCAATTTTACTTATAGCCCAACCAACTTATTTAAAAGAATTACTTATTAATGTAAAACGTAAACATTACATGTAATTTAGCGAGCGTTCCATTCAGTATTTTTAATTATTACAAGTAAAGTACATGCATGTGAATGCAGTACTCCGCTGATTACGTCAATTTACAATATTTCTTGTAATACAAGACGATGCTGTAAGCAAACTTTGTGTATTTATCGTGCAAATAGCCTGAATAGCAGCAGAACAAAGAATATGCATAATTTTCAACATGTATGATATACAAAAATGAGGACTTCTTCTAAGGAATTTTTAGAACTGCATAAGCCCTTCTTTCGCTTCCCATTCTCCTTGGTAAATTACTCTCAATCGGATGGCAATGACCATTTTTCACTATTTTTAACTGCACAGAAGTGCTTCTACAACTGCACAAATCTTTTTAGAACTGCACATTTTGTTTAGAACTACTGTAACACTGAAAAATCTTTTGTGAAAAAAATCATAAGTTTGCATAAAAAATACGTGAAAGTTACTTCAGAAGTGAATTAAAATTAGACAATTTATCGTGAGTAGATTTTAAAAATAATTGAATAATGCCATTGTTGTTTTGATAGGCGTATTTGATAGCGTCAGGAAAATCCTTCGACGACGCTGAAGTTGAGGACAGGCATTTCAAAGAAGCATTTGCAAGTCGGAAAGGAACTCAACACCAATAACAGCAGATATTTAAAAGAAAAAATAATTTTAGGAAAATTCTGACAATTTGACGAATGGAACCTTTATCTGTTTCAGATTCATGCCCATGCCTGCCTGTCTGAGCACGGTGCACCATTGTGTCAGTCGTTATTCAATGTTGTCACTTCTCTAATTGCTTGCAATCTGCGTGCATGGATGTTTATTATTATACGGCCAGCTAGTTTGCCAGGCTTTGTTTGAAAGACAATTCACAGAAAATCTCTGCTCAAACCTGAAAATTCCTAACAATGGATAACGTAATTAATCCTAGAATCTGTTCTGTCACAGATGATGTGTTGTACAGTTTAGTATTTCCGGTAATGTCAGCCTCGGTAGCCACATTGAGCACAAAGGATGAGTTCCAAGTGATCGAATTCATTCAATATTCGTGGCAAATAGATCATCACAGTCACTGAAAGCGCAAACTGAATTCACGCCGTATCAGTCACCGATGATCACACAAGCCTCTGCAAGTCCTGAAGCGTGTTTAGGAAGAAGCGTTGCTGTAATACAGGGTAAACATGCAAACGTACAAACATATAAACATACATTACATACACCGAGGTGTAGGCTAAGTGAAGTCAGTCATCAATGCGCAAACTGCGCAATGAAGTAACACAACTTACACAAGCCGCTGCAAGTTCTGATTGTTTGCATAGTGGCATTGTTGTGATACCTTGTAAACATACAATGATACAAGCATACATACACCAATCGCGAAGTGATTAAGTGAATTCACGCTGCATCAGCAACCGATGCGCAGCTACACAATGAAATCACACATAGGCTAGCCTACCTCTGCATTGTCTACAAGTCCAAATGCGTGTGTTTGGATGTAGTGTTGCTATGATTGGCCTATCCGTTAGGTAGGCTAAACATACAAACGTATAAACACCAAGGAAGTAAGTGAATTCACGTCGTGTCAGTCACTGATGCGCAAACTGCGCCGTCAATAAGCTTATTATTCACACAAGCACATTCATGACATTGTATTGATTGTTATAGGCCTAGCAGTGGCCATATTATTATGGTCAAGGCTAAAAAAAACATCATTTTCACATTTTGCACTTATTTTATGCAATCAAGGGACTGTTGCTGTGTTTAAACTTTCAGAGTTCTGACAAATCCTACAAGTTTTGACCGAGTCACTTTTGCTGTGTTTATACTTTCAGACACATCTTAAACGTTTTGACCGAGTTATGACACTTTTCTGTGCGGGCTACCGTACTTTTTAACCGGACACAGTGTATGGTTCTATGGATTCTTGGCTCTTGTTGCGCTTAATGCTGCATTTGAAGTGAAGAGCCGTAAAGCAGATGATATGCTGAAACATTCGTCTGTGCTACGACATGACTCAATGAATCGTAACTGCAATTTCGATACTGCAGCTGAAAAGAGTCGGCCAAGAACTCCCGCTGACTGTTTAGCTCTGGAATCGATGCGCGCTGAGTGTATAGCAGCCTGCCATTTGCCATTCGGTCAGTTCTACTCTAAGCGCCTTTCGAAGAGACATTTAATTTGATAGAGCATCAGACAACTATGCATCTTAAATTTCTTCACGCCTTTTCGGTCAGAATGGTTGGTTATTTGATAATCGTGCAGCCAACTGCTTTGAGATGGGAAAATCTCTTAGGCCAAAGTCATTATTTCAGGGTTGCCGATTCTTGTCCAGCTCCAGAAGACGCATTACGAAGTTTTGATGCAGAGTTACAGCTGATGTGTGCCGCAGAATGCAACTTATCGCCTGAGTGCAATCTATTCAGCTACCACGTAACAAGTCGATTGTGTTACTTCTACAGTTTCGCACCGTTGAAAACACATTACGGCAGTGATTGTAAATTTATGATGGTAAGTTCACCGTTTTAGCTCGTCTAGGCTTTAGGTCTAGAAATTGCAATTCGCTGTTTGATTGCAAAGAGTTTTTTTAAATGCTTTAGATTGAGTATTTCGTAACACTACATCATTCCTACAATAATTTATTTCACAGTTTAAAATCATTGTCCTAAGTCACAATCTAGTTACCATCGATTACACAATATTGTCGGAAGTAGGCCTACCACGATTCTCAATGGAGTCCATTAGCGGCGCATTCAGTCTTAATATAATAATAATAATAATAATAATAATAATAATAATAATAATAATAATAATAATAATAATAATAATAATAATAATAATAATAACAATAATAATAATAATAAGTGGCCTCCGGTCAAGATGGCAGCTTGTTTTTGTCGTGAAGCTAAACTTGGTTTTAATCTCACTTTTTGCACTGTTGGAAGTTGCTTTTGTCGTTGATTTCACGATAGGTTTTCTTCTCTGGCTCTATTGAGCAGACCTTACAGTTATTTACACTTATGTCTCTATTTAGGGGCATCTCGCTAATAGTTCGAAGTTAGCGACCAGACAGACGGCCAGACACGCCCCCTGTTTGGTTCCGAGGTGTCGCGTGTCGTTTAGGCGCGACGCTTGTTTACCGCGTTTGCTGTTGGATTTAAGGCTGGCATTCTTTCAGGTATTTCTTTGAGTTCTATTTGGGACATACACACGCTGCACTGCTCGTTTGTTTTCGACGTTTGATAGTTTCCACAGGTATTTCTTACTTTGAAGTCTATGAGTTTATTAAGCCATTCACGTTGCATTGTCTGTTTTGGGTCAGCTGTTTTCGACGTCTGAATGCCCGATAGATATTTCTTACCCGAGTTGCACTAAACTTCTCGAGCGGTTTTCTCGATATTTAACCTTAATATAAAGACTATGTGCGACCCAGACAATGATAAGTTTCGTTTCTGGGTCAGCTTAAGATAAATGGATGGTCCGTCTGTGAGCGGGTCTCAATCTCAGACCTCCGTTTCACAGAAGGCGAGGGGTACTTGCAGCATTTGTAGGACCATCAGGCAGTTACACAACAAGGATGGAAGGGTCCATCTCCATGGCCCACGCCAGAATCCATGCCCGGGGTCTCACAAACCCCCTAGGGAAAGCACTGACACGGTCTCGGACGCTCGAAGTGCTCAGTCCGCAGATCCATCTTTTCCTCAGCCACCCAACCCTGCCGAGTTAGCAGAAGATGTGGACGGCCTTGGGTCGGGGGGAAGAATCCCCCATCCAGTGCTGAAAAACAGACTGCTCAAGCATGTTCCTAAGGCGGCTAGACCAGCAGTAGGCAGACTGCTGACATCGGTCATCAATAAGATCATTTCAGAACCTCTTAACCCCCTCCACTGGAAAATTCTGATCGCTTTTGGAGCTCTCATTTTAGAGCAGCCGGTTAGAGGCGGCAAACGTCACAACCTAACCTCAACTATTAAAGGTCGAGTCGAGAACTTCCCGACTATTTGGCCTCTCAAGATAGATGACTTGTTCGAACCAGATATGTCACACCCCAGGACTGCTGCCCAAAGTGTTCATAGGGTTGATGACCAGGAAATAATAGCGGCAGCGGTATCTTCCAAGCTGGAAGATGGTAATATAAAAGCAGCGATCAGAATATTGTGTTCAGAGGATAAACCAGTCCCGAATAACCTCGACACTCTGGAAGAATTAAACTCCAAACACCCACACCATCCTCCTGACCGACCAATCATTCCGATGGAAACCCCAGTGCCTCCATTTCAGACATCGGAGGAGGAAGTGCGTATACACATCCGTTCCTTTCCAGCAGGTTCATCTGGGGGACCCGACGGTCTTAGACCCCAACATTTGCTCGATTTGACAAATTGCAAAGTAGCGGGCCCAGAACTGATCTCAGCTATCACAGCCCTTGTTAATTTGCTACTGGCTGGAATTTGCCCCAACGAAGTCCGTTCGACTCTTTTTGGTGGCACACTATTTGCCCTACGGAAAAAGTCCGGAGGACTACGACCTATTGTTATAGGTTATTGCTGGCGTAGGTTGAGCTCTAAGTGTGCGAACACTTTCGCGCTCCCAAGAGTTTCAACCTATTTCTCTCATAAACAAGTGGGTGTAGGCACTCCTGGAGGATGCGAAGCAGCTGTCCATACAGTTAGGCGCTTCATAAGCAAGTTGGAAGAAGGCTCAATAGTTGTAAAACTTGATTTCTCTAATGCATTCAATAGCTTATACAGAGACCGAATGTTGTCCTCAGTACTTGACACTCTACCTGAACTTCTACCATACTGTAATCTGGCTTATGCAGAAACTTCTGACCTAAAGTTCGGTCGTTTTTCTCTACGGTCCGAAGTGGGCCCGCAGCAAGCAGTGACGTAACTAGCGTTGGGCTTGGGGGGGCTTAAGCCCCCCCCAAACGAAGCTGAAGCCCCCCCAAATGAAATCAAGCCGTTGTATGCTTACGGCTAATTTAAATAGACTACCGCATGGACGGCGTGCATGCAGTTACGGACGACCGGCCATGACTGCCTAAAAATGGCTCCATTTGAGGTCGACATAGCCAAAAATGCGCTGGTCGCTGGGGCTCCGCCCCAGACCCCGATGGGGAGCTTACGGTAAAGACAAAACCTTTCTCTTTTTTACAGTTGCAGTTTTATTTTTATTGTTATTTTGGTAGCTTGAGCCTTGCGACACTGAAAAACGACTTATTCTTAAAGTTTTCCCAACTTTTCCGTTCACAAATAGCTGGCAAACAAGAGCCTTAAAATGGCTCCATTTGAGGTCGACACAGCCAAAAAATGCGCTGGTCGCTGGGGCTCCGCCCCAGACCCCGCTGGGGGAGCTTACGACGCTCCCCCAGACTCCCTAATCGGGACGGGCTTCGTGCCTTCGGCACTCGCAACTTCGCGCCTTCGGCGCCGCCACTCACGACCAATTATTACAATACAGCGTCGTGGCGCTTCTTCTTTTACACTTTAACCATTGGTCAAACTTAAGGCTTAAGCCCCCCCAAACGAAAAATCCTAGTTACGTCCCTGGCAGCAAGGCGATCCCCTCGGTCCGCTGCTGTTTTGTCTCCCGCTGCAAGCGATATTACTGAACTTGTGCTCCCCTTTGGTTCTAGGTTATCTCGACGATGTTACGTTGGGTGGGGCGGCAGCAGGGGTGGCTGCCGACGTTGAGACTATCGAACGTGAGTGCATGGAACTGGGTTTGTCCCTAAACCATGCGAAATGCGAAGTAATAACGCATTCCATCGACTCGCAGTTACCTGAACCGCTCAGTCGCTTTTCAGTCACTGCTCCAGAGAAGGCCGTTCTTCTTGGTGCTCCACTTTCCACATTGGACGCACTCACGGCCTGTCTTGAAAAAAGATGCTCTGAGTTTTCTCTGGCCCTGTCCAGATTGGTAAGCGTCACTAAACACGACGCTCTCATTCTACTGAGATGTTCACTCAGCTCCCCCAAGCTGATGCACATCCTCCGCTGTGGTCCTTGTTCGGACCATCCTCTTCTTGAACAGTATGATTCTCTGTTGAGAACTGGTCTCTGTTCGATTTTGAATCTGTCGCTGACAGATGATCAATGGTTGCAGGCCACCCTCCCTGTTAAAGCTGGTGGTCTGGGTATCCGTAGGGTATCCTCGCTTGCGCTTCCTGCCTTTTTGGCCTCCGCTGCAGGTACCCTCGCCCTCCAGACCTCCATGCTGAGCAATGTGAACATGGAAACAGACCCACATTTTTCTACCTCATTTGAACATTGGTGTTTAAAATATCCCACATATCGTACTGATGGAGAACTCCCTCACAGGCAGTCCTTCTGGGATAAACCGGTTATTGCAGAATCAATAGCCGAGCTTGACCACTTTCACACCAGTGATTACCACCAAGCTCGTTTGAAAGCAGTCTCAGCACCTCATGCAGGTGACTGGCTGTTTGCCTTACCCATAAGTACATGCGGTCTCAGGCTGGATGACGAGGCGGTTAGGATAGCGGTGGGCCTCCGTCTAGGAACCGTCATTTGTCATCCACACAGTTGCCCGTGTGGCACTCTTGTGACCGCTGAAGGATCGCACGGCCTCTCGTGCCGTCTTGGTCCTGGTCGTCAGGCCCGACATGCGGTCCTGAATGACCTAATCTGCAGGGGCCTTGTTCAGGCGGGCATTCCGGCAGTTAAGGAACCACCTGGTTTGTCAATGTCGGATGGCAAAAGGCCAGACGGCCTTACATTGATTCCCTGGCGCTCAGGTCGCTGTTTGACATGGGACGTCACAGTGGCAGACACTGTGGCTACCTCTTATCTAGCCACAACCTCCATTCGGATGGGTGGCGCTGCGGAACTGGCTGAAGCCAGGAAAAATACAAAATATGCTCATCTAATGCAAGCCTACCACTTTGTCCCATTGGCTTTTGAAACAATGGGGCCAATTAACGCCAAGGGACAGGCATTTCTCGCCGACCTGGGTCGTCTCTTAAGCCAAATTTCAGGCGACGCAAGAGAAACAAGCTTCCTGTTTCAGCGCCTGTCTGTAACCATTCAGCGTTTTAACGCCGTTGCCTTTCACAGCACTTTTGTTCTTCCTGTTCTTGACATGGATGGCCACTCCAGAGTTTAAATTTCTTATTAATATCTGACACCTGAGGGATCATAAATACCTCGGGTAAAAAAAAAATAAAAAAAAAAAAAAAAAATAATAATAATAATAATAATAGGCTAATAATATTAAGTGCCAGATTAACTATGGCGCAACTGGCGCACTTGCGCCAGGCCTTCTTTCGGGGGTAAAAATAATTTTAAAAAACATTGAGAAATCCGATTATCCGATAGAATTTCTTTATATAAGTCACAGTCCGGCTTATTTAAAATGTTTAATTTCTCAAACAAGCATTGCATAAAAAATTTGGTGGCATTATAAAAACAGGCCTTCTACAGTACTACTACTATAATGATGACGTACTAAATAATTGATATGCCTAAATCTGAAACTACCATAGATCTACCAATAAAACAAGAGAATCAATCTTTTGGGAAAATGCCACAAACAGCAGGGACGTAACTAGGATTTTTCGTTTGGGGGGCTTAAGCCTTAAGTTTGACCAATGGTTAAAGTGTAAAAGAAGAAGCGCCACGACGCTGTATTGTAATAATTGGTCGTGAGTGGCGGCGCCGAAGGCGCGAAGTTGCGAGTGCCGAAGGCACGAAGCCCGTCCCGATTAGGGAGTCTGGGGGAGCGTCGTAAGCTCCCCCAGCGGGGTCTGGGGCGGAGCCCCAGCGACCAGCGCATTTTTTGGCTGTGTCGACCTCAAATGGAGCCATTTTAAGGCTCTTGTTTGCCAGCTATTTGTGAACGGAAAAGTTGGGAAAACTTTAAGAATAAGTCGTTTTTCAGTGTCGCAAGGCTCAAGCTACCAAAATAACAATAAAAATAAAACTGCAACTGTAAAAAAGAGAAAGGTTTTGTCTTTACCGTAAGCTCCCCATCGGGGTCTGGGGCGGAGCCCCAGCGACCAGCGCATTTTTGGCTATGTCGACCTCAAATGGAGCCATTTTTAGGCAGTCATGGCCGGTCGTCCGTAACTGCATGCACGCCGTCCATGCGGTAGTCTATTTAAATTAGCCGTAAGCATACAACGGCTTGATTTCATTTGGGGGGGCTTCAGCTTCGTTTGGGGGGGCTTAAGCCCCCCCAAGCCCAACGCTAGTTACGTCACTGACAAACAGATGCTGCTCTGTGGACTATAAATGAAGATTTGGTCAGTTTTTGGCTGCAGATGGGACCTGAACCATGTCGTAATCAATATGTCATGTACTCTAAATCCATAAACAACATGGAAATAAAGTAAAATTGAATAGTACCAAAAGAAAACTAAACGATTCTGCTTTTTTACGATCACACAAAACGGGGAAAAAATTCTCAGACATTGGCTTTTGTATTCGCCATCAACTCGGCGCTTTTTTGTTTTGTTTAACTCGACGAACAATTTTTGAACAGTTGAACTGTAACAAGTAAAATTAAAAAATCTCCTATGATCCTATCACAGCTTCATTTTGTGTTCATAAATTATTAAAGTATGTTTTTCTATATAATTAATTCCCCCCCCCATTTTTTTTTGATAATTTGATTGGATAGAGGGCCTACTTTAGTTTTGTTGCATTGTTTGCGCCAGGCCTCTAAAACGTTAATCCGGCACTGATAATATTGGATGAGGCGCTTCTCAAGCACAGCGATTCGTTGGCCCGAGCGGTGAGTGACCTATCCTGCCTCCATCCAGGCTCAGGCGGCGCTGATGTTGCTGCGCTCATGCTTCGGAGCGGCGAAACTGATGTATCTACTTCGAGCAGCACAGTGATGGGGTCATCATCTGCTTGTGAAAATGGATACCCAGATGAGAGATGGATTGGAAGTGATCATTAACATCAAACTGAACGACGTTCAATGGAAGCAGGCTACGCTTCCGATCAGAGACGGAGGAATTGGGATAAGACTTGTGTCGATGCTGGCATCTTCAGCTTACCTAGCGTCAGCTGCGTCGACCAAGTCGCTCGTTGCAACCGTTCTTGATTCGGAGGAGTGGAGCGATGCTTTCAGGAAAGAAGTCATGGATGTCCGCAAAACAACTATACCGGGTGGACTTGAGCCGACCTCGACTTGTCAGAAGGTCTGGGACAGACCCCTCATAGATATGGACAAGGCGGCAGTGTGGTCTTCCAACAATGACCCACTCAACCGGGCGAGGCTGGGTGCAGTTACATCGCCCCATGCCGGAGACTGGCTTCTGACAGTACCAGTGATCTCCTGTGGGTTGGGCCTGAGCAACGAGGCTGTAAGGGTGGCGCTTGGCCTTCGGCTGGGGCTCGACCTCTGCTCTCCGCATCAGTGCCACCAGTGCGGAGAGGTCGTGGATCCAGGAGGTCATCATGGGTTGGTCTGCAGGCGGTCTACAGGAAGAGCAGCGCGCCATTTCGCACTGAATGACATCATCTGGAGAGCTCTTACTAAAGCAGACATCCCAAGTTCGAAGGAGCCACCGGGCCTGATTCGGAGTGACGGCAAGAGACCAGATGGGGCCACGTTGGTCCCGTGGGCGAGGGGCAAGTATGTCGCTTGGGACGCGACTTCCATTCATACTTGCGCTGTATCCTACGTCCATCTGACGTCAACAGTGCCAGGAGGGGCGGCTGAACATGCCGCGGACCGGAAGGAGACAAAATATTCATCCCTCCCTTCCACTCACGAGTTCGTTCCTGTGGCTGTAGAATCGCTGGGCCCCATCAACCGTGCAGGCCGCGAGTTCCTGTTAGAGTTGGGGCGCAGAATGACCGCCACCTCAGGTGACCCTCTGGAGACCGTGCATTTATTCCAGCGGTTTTCCATATGCACTCAAAGATTTAATGCAGTTGCATTTAGACTTTTAGAGGCACGTTCGCACAACGCACCGAGGACGAGGACCACTAACTACATAGATTAGATTCATAAATACCTCGGGTAAAAAAAATAATGACGACAATTTATATGGCGTCGTCACACAGCACACACCGTTACAAAGGCGCTTCTACAAAACACAAACGCAACCAGTCAAAGGTACGCCTTAGAAACATAACAGTATAGCCTATGTCTTTAGTCCAGATTTGAAAGCCTCAACTGAGTTGGCCGAACGAACAGAGGTAGGCAGACTGTTCCAGCACCGGAGGCCAGCAGTTGAAAAAGCACGCTCCCGAAGCATGTCCTCGTCTTCCGCACATATATACAGATCTCCTTTCACACTGGGTCGTAGGACAAGTCCAGCACCTGACGAAGCCTTCTACATGGAGTAGGATTTGAGGTAGTCTGGTGCTTGACTTGTAGACCAGCAATGATAGTTTAAATCGAATGCCGTACGGATTTGATTAAGCGCACGTGAATAAGCTGGTTCCCGCGACTTCGCTCTGTGGGCGCTGTAGAAGTCTCGAAATTACTATTACGATTACCGGAAGCCAATGCAATAATGACGTCACATGATCGTACTTCATTGTTATAAGGTCTATTCTAACGACTGCTCGATGCTCATGCAATTCCACAGTCCACACATATAACTTAGCTACACTTCCTTAGAAATAAACAAGTGTTGAGCCAAAACCAAGAACTGAGTAGGCCTACCAGCGAATGGAAGGCAGTCCAACTCCAGTTCTTATAGAATCACAGTCGTTCCATTGAATCTCGTAGTGGCATCATAACCGTCAACATTCTTTGCCTTTTCCGCCCAAAAGAGGCGAGAGCTGGTTGCATAGAGTACAAGCCACTTAGAGTCTTAGAAGCCACCTAGCACTCCTTATAGCGACGTCAGAAATGTAGGAATCCAATCCAATAATAATGTCTAAAGATAGTAACTGGTGGACCAATAGCCTACAGCTCGTTGTAAAACGTGTTATTTTCATTCATTCATTCATTCATTCCGAAAACTTATATAGCGCCTCTTCAAGAAGTCTACTCAGAGGCGCTCCCAGCCCAGCCACGGCTAAAAAGATAGGTCTTAAGCAACTGGTAGAAGGCAGGCAAACTATTCCGAGGTAGTGAGCGTAGCGCAAGCGGGAGCCCATTCCATGTGGACGGGGCAACAACCGAGAAGGCTCTACGCTGCCTGGTAGCAGAGCGGGTTCGAGGGACCAGCAGCTCCCCATTGGCCGAAGAGCGTATAGCTCGACGGGAGGCTATGTCGGAGACAGGGCGACAGAGATTAGATAAGTAGGACGGAGTACAGCCAATGCCAGACAAGTGCTGCTATTCTGTACGAGATACGCTGCGAGACAGGAAGCCAGTGCAAAACATCACGCATGTAAGCAGATACCGGGGAAAATTTTGGAATATGCCCAATAAGACGAGCAGCAGAGCGCATGACCCGGTCAAGACGCCCTATTAGGCTAGATGGGAGACCAACAAGAATTGAGCAGCAAATTGCCAGCAATGATCAATTCTGCTGGTTACGAAGGCGTGAACAAGGACCACAGCGGCATCATGAGATAGAGACCGCAGGACAACACGCAACTGGCGGAGCTGGTAATAACAGCTTCGTGTTACTAGGTTAACATGCTATGAGAGTCTAAGTCAGCGTTTCCCAAAGTGGGTTCCGCGGGAAGAGCTCAAGGGTTCCGCGAGAAATTGAGAAAAATATAAATTTTGAGAGAAATTTTGCGGTAATACAACATTTCAAGCAGCTTTTGAAAATGCACTGAAAGTTTGAAACTATAGCGTCAGTTGTCTTTTGTATTTTGTCTTCATCCGACCTTTCACTGCATGATTTATTAGCAATCCAATAATTAGTCTAGCTCTTTCCCGCCGGATGGGGTCACCCGTGACCCCATTAACAGAAGAGGTATCAAAACAATTCCGGCTGGAATGAGCTAGTATGTATAATATTGTATAATTGTGCAAGCTTAGACATCACTGCTGAACGTACGTCGTACATGTAACGTATAGGTTAGACTCTAAGTTCTTGGTCAAGTGTCACTCCAAGAACACGGACTGTATGAGAGAATGCAATATGGGGGAAAGTCTGAGCCAAAAGGTGCAGGTCTAGACCAGCCAATTATTGTCTGCGACCGCCAAGCCAAATGAATTGGGTTTTGGATGGATTTAACAGCAAGCGATTAGAAGCCATCCAGCCAGAAAGGGCATCAATGGCAGAGCACATCAGCCCAACAGAGTAAATTGCATCTGATGCACGACAGTGAACATATGCTTGGATGTCGTCAGCATATAGCTGATGTAGGAGTCCGCATACCCGCAGTAGGGAGCTGACATCTGACGTGTAAAGAATGTCAGACAAAGAATATATATGTACTAGCATAGTAACTAGCTGAATTACCCGGCGTTTCCCGGGAAATTTCCTCCCCACCCCAACCCCGAAACTTCCCACTTCTTCCAACCCCCACCCCACCCTACACCCCACCACACCCCACTACCCTCCTACCCAAAATAATAATAGTGGCGTTGACCTTATAATTTGGCTAAGAATCAATTGAAATTTCTTTTGGTAAACCGACACTTTGTCATTTCCGAGCCTATTCTAGGACGAAGAGTTAAATTCGCACGATCAAACACACATTCGGAAGGACAAACTTTCCGCCTTATACACCGTGGTTCAAAAAAGTAAGCCAAATTGTTTTGCATATATCTCTAACACCTGATGACATATCAAGCCAAACGTTTCCAAATATTTAGAGAATTGGACCAATAATATGATTCCAAAATTTCATGAGATAAAGTTGAACGGATAAAAAGATATGAATATTTAAACTTCATATACCGAAAATTCAGTTTACAAGCAATTTTCTGTTAGATTCAATAAATTGTTTCCTTATTATCTCCAATGCCTGATGATTAATCATTCTAAAATTTTCCAGATATGTAGAGAATTGAACTAGCAATATGACCCCAACAGTATGGTTTGATAATTTAATTAAATAAGATGCTCAAAATGTCCCCCTCCTGCTTGCACGCAGGCCTGGAGGCACTGGCGCCATGCATTGGGCAACAGCATCGTCGATTATCCTCTGGTCCAGGCCATCACACACTTCCAACAAGCATTGCTTTAGATCGGTTATATCATGGATTTTTGTCTGGTAGGCTCGGTCTTGCATCACGCTCCACATTTTATAGTCGACATGATTCAAATCTGGGCTGTTCGGAGGCCATAATGTGGGAGAAATGAAGCCTGGCGTCTCTCTTGTCAGCATTTCGATGGTTTCCTTGGTTCTGTGGGCTGGCGCTGTTCTGTTGAAAAAAGCAGCCTTCTGGGGCTAAATTTCTGATTACAGATAGAATATGTTGTGACAGCAGAACATCGCGATAATAGGCTCTATAAATTTTTAATCGAGGATCAATGAAAACTAAATGGGAACGGCCAAGCGTCGAAACCGCAACGGACACCATGCATAACAGACTTGCTGAAAACTGAAATTTCGGGTGATGAAGTTGAAATATCCATATCTTTCTATCCCTTCAAATTTATGACATGATATTTTGGAATCCTATTCTTGGTTCAATTCCATGAATTTTGGGGAAAACTTTTTATGATTATGCTACTCATCAGACATCAGAGATGTAAGAAAAACAGTTTGGCTTACTTGTTTTATTGAATGTGACAGAAAATTGCTTGTAAACTGAAATTTCGGTTTATGAAGTTTAAATATTCATATAATTTTATCCGTTCAACTTTATCTCATGAAATTTTGGAATCATATTCTTGGTCCACTTCTCTAAATATTTGGAAAATCTTAGCTTGATGCGTCATCAGGTATTAGAGATATATGAAAAACAATTTGGCTTACTTTTTTTGAACCACGGTGTATTAGCGATGATGTTGAGTAATCTGCAATATTTTGTTGCGCTTAAAATAACAAGGCAGGAGACATTGGTTTGAAACTATTGAATGAGATCTTCATTCTCTTTTAGTAATGTTTTACTTTTAGAAACTGGATCCTCTCACTGGTTTGCCGATCGCTGGTAAGTGATAATGTCCATTACAAGGATATTTTGCATATAGTTTTTGATAGTTTCAGTTTTAGTTGTAAAATCAAAATTATTGCGAGAATCGAGGCATTTGAAACTTTGAGGTTTTTGTTTTCAAATCATAAGAACTACTGGGAGAAAAAGTCTACCTGTAGTCTTTCTCTAAAAATTTATGAGACATTTTGCTCGCCAGTTCAATCACTACCGTAAAATGGGGGAACATTGGCATGTTTTGGAGGGTTTATGTGGGATAACACCTAAACGAGATGAGCAAAAAACTTGATTATTTAAACTATGAGCATTATGGTTGGTACCTACGACCCTGTAGAATTTGAAAATTGAGAAAAAAATTATTTCTATACTTTAAAAATCTTTGAAAAAAAGACAAAGTTACCCCGGACCTGGGGTAACTTTGGCACCATGTGTTGTTTCAACTTGAGATCAAATTTAGACCCAACCTGAGTAACTTTGGCATCCTAACATGCTTTTAAAACGTATTGCGCATGCGTGTCAAGCCCAAATCTTTTTACAAATTAAAAATCCTTCCATGGAGACCGATTTTGTAACAGTTTTTAGCTTGTATCGTCCGAAACCACAAAATCTGTCACCTTGGTAACCAAAAACTGCATCATCAGTCGCTTTCAACATGGGTCAGCTCTCGTCAAGTCTACTTCATTAATCTGCATTGCTTTCCTGCAGTATCCAATTTCTTCTCCTCATCACTTTTTGAGTAGATACTCTTGAACAGGCGCAATATAAATGTCTGAAATCACCTTGACCACGATTTTCTCGTAGCATCTCAATCAAGCTGGTATCCAAGGTCCTTGCGACTCATACTGGTTCTGCACCATCCAATAGACGTTCAAGGGACCATCCGCACTCACTTAAGGGAGGTCAGACATTTGTGACGATGTGCCGGTCCCATACTAAATATCATAATTTTGTGTTGGCACATGACGATGGGGGTAAAAATCGTCCAAAATTGCGTGACGTCATTTATGGACGACCCCCAAGGACAAATTCTGGGTTGCATGGGTGGTACAAAGCGATGACTCCAAGATTTTGATCAGATACGGGTATTAAAATGTTTCTCTGTGTATAATGCGTAGTCTAGTACCCTGCGCCAAAGTTACCCCGCAGTGCCGATGTTCCCCCATTTTACGGTATGTCAAATATTCAAACATCATATTCATCATCATCATCCTTAATTACTATAGAACTCACCATTGCTATTAAGAATAATTATTACCGTCATAATCACATTTGCTCATGTTACTGTTTATTATTACCAATAATTATATATTTTATTGATATCGTTATAATCAATTTTTATTATCATTATTTCTGGTATCCGGACGTTTCATCCTCGGACGATTCATCCCCGGACGGTTCAAGTAGTAGAAGTATTTGTGGTAGTAGTGGTAGTAGTAGTAGTTGCCTTTGCCTCAACCTCTCCAAAAGAGAATTTGTAATCTTATGCCTTCCCGACCAACTCAATAAAATCCATCAATCTTCAATACATCTATCCACTAGTAATGCCTCATCTCATATAAGGCCTACTTTGCTTTTGACGTCACTTTCCGCAATCTCGGTGTTGCGCTTTATCTATTCTGTGCTTTGATCCACATCTCTCCTTCTCAAACCACATTATAGGGTGGAGTGATACCACAGAATAGATAACGCTTTATCTATTCTGTGGTGATACTGTAAAAAAAATCAATTTTTTGAAATTGTTTCTATTTTAAAACTGTAAATAAATAAATAAAAAAAATAATAATTCAATCAGTTTAAATGTTACAGGCCAGTTGTAATAATGTTTTAAATTAATTAAATGATTGCACGTCGACAATATTAACCAGCAAACATTAAACTGAATATTAATCCAAGCAGTCCAAAACTATACACATTATATCACCTTTAAGTAGGCCTAGGCCTAGGTTAAAGCGAATTTTATGATTCTAAAGCTCCGACAGAAATTTTGCTTTTGCAACTTATTGAAGAAAGGTATTACTTTCATGATTTCAATCTGGCAAGGATGACCTGCGAAATTTTAAAAAAATAAATTTTTAAAAAATTTCTTAAATTTCTTAACAATTTTCAAATTTTAAAGCTCCTTTAGGCGCATCTTCAAGAACGAATTTTAAAGAAATATTTTACATGACAACTAACTATATCAAAAGGAAGCGAATTGGTTATATTCCGTTCAGACTCTAGAAATTTTACTTTTTTTCACTCCACCCTAATTATGCATGCATGTGACCTTCTAGACCAGGGATGTCAAACCTTTTTTAGTGGCGGGCCAGTTTGAACATCTTCCAACAAGTGGCGGGCCAGTGTGAACATCTTCCAAAAAGTCAAGTGTCGGGCCAGGGTGTCGAAGCTCCTGAGAAAAATTGGGTATACATAGTGATCTGAGAGGGAGCTCAATTGGGCAGCCAATTTCCTTAACATTTTAAATAATATACGTGTTTCGTAACTTTCATAATTTTGTTAACAGACAACCAACCGGAAACCATAGATACACAGTCTACACAAAGCTGTCCGTCTGAGCAAAAGTGGTCAATAAGAAAAACCTCCATGTATTTGGCACTGACTGTAAAATAAAAAATTTGAACTTTTATTCTCAAATTTTGTAGCCTAATCTTTATGGAAGGTTCCGCGGGCCAGAAAAAATCGTCGGCGGGCCAGAAATGGCCCGCGGGCCAGCTCTTTGACACCCCTGTTCTAGACCATAACATATCTGTGGAGGTAACCAGGAGGTTGTTATCTAAAAGGGCGAGTTCGACTTTGCAGAGTTTCTCTCCTCTTCCCGTTTGCTTGAATCTGAATCCACGACGTAGGATGATTGCCACATAGTCATTTTCTTTGACGTTCTTTTCTTGAACAGGACTTCCTCTCCCAGCTGTAAACGACTGGATAACCATAGTGAAACGTTTTGACGGATCTGTGGACTTCAACCGAAGCTGGATTGAATACAAAAATGGATTTGGAGATTCTGAAGGAGGCGAATGTTGGCTCTGAAATGAGAAAGTTCATCTTCTGACTAAAAACGCCACCTATTCTCTTCGCGTAGAGGTATTTCTAAAAATTATACCTCAATAATTGAGTTATTGAGCTTACTTAATAATTACAGTAGAGAATGGTAGCCTGGGCGGAGACCTGGGCGGAGATTTGGGGGGGGGGGACGAACGAGTGGCCGAAGGAAAGACGCGAGATGTTTTGACGGACGAAAATTTCTGACAACCTTTTTCCAAGGAGAAATTTTAAACTTTCTTCACCGCCCAAAAAATTTGATGACTTTTTTAGTCATATGGCCAAAAATCAAGAAAGATTTCTATTTATTTTCACCGCCAAAAAGTTGATGACTTTTTTTAGTCGTCTGGCCAAAAGTCAAGAAAATGTGCATTTTCACTGCCAAAAAAGTTAAAAGTTGACCTTTTTTTAAAGTCTTCTGACAAGATTTTTTAAAAACCTTTTTTTAGTCTTGACGCTCAACGATTGGGGGGGGGGGGGACCAATGCATGGGACGTCCCTCAACACTTTTATTGGGGGGACGGTCCCCCTGTCCCTCCCTAGGTCTCCGCCCATGAATGGTAGTTGCTTTATTGTCCATCACCCGCATCACTGGACTCAAAAACGACGCGACACTAGTGATTAATATGGTTCCCTTCGCTTAGCTTTAGATTTTGTTGTTGTCGAATTTAACGATTAAGGTTCTGAGCTGAAGAATGATTATTGTTTAAGTTGGACTAAGTAAATTTTATTTACTTTTTATTGTTTCCTGAAAGGCGGTTATAGAACAACAACCCATGAGAAAAAAACATCCGGACATTATAACCTCTAGAATAACCAGGACAATAGACAACACCCGTCTTGGTTTATTAAAAATATTCACGTATATATTATGATAATTATAGTGTAGAACAACTGTACGAATAGGCTAATACTGAACTATATGGCCACGCTTCGGTCCCTGGACTCATGGTGTAGAACTGTAGATGATTGGTTTGAGACGCGACGGTAACCGACACCATGATCACGTCTTTTGTCGTTTCCTGAAAGGCGGTTATAGAACAACAACCCATGAGAAAAAAACATCCGGACAATAACCCCTACAATAACCAAGACAATAGACAACACCCGTCTTGGTTTATTAAAAATATTCACGTATATATTATGATAATACACTGTGAGCCATAAAAAACCGGGCCAGTTTATTTTTAGCTATATCTCGGTCGGTACTTTAACAATTTTTATAGTTTTTGTGTCGTTTGAAAGAAAAATTAAATCTCTACGATTTACTTATTTACTTGCGCGATGACGTCATATCCGTTTCGCAGCATAATGTAAATAAAGTTGATGGTTGAAAATTTGAGTTAGAATTTTAAAATGTTGAGCTTTGAGGATAAAATTTTAATTAAAAATCTGCGGGAATGCAAAAATTATTCTTCTAGACGATTAATTAAGGAGTTTCCGAACAAGAATTGGAAAAGAACAACATTAGATGACTTTCTGCGAAAGTTGAGAACTACCGGTTCAGTTGAACGCGCTGCGGGAAGTGGTCGGCCAAAATCGTCGCGAACTGAAGATAATATCGCCGCTGTCAATGAATTGGTTCAGAGCCAGGAAGGCAAGCCTAAAACCCATCTTTCAACCAGACAAATCGCGAGAGAGATATGGCCACCCAATTCGCCTGACCTAAATCCAGTCGATTATTCCATCTGGTCCATTATGGAACAGCGCGTGTACCAAAAGTGCAATCAGAACACTGATGAACTTCGGCAGTGTCTCGTATCCGTCTGGAACGATCTGGAACAACATCTTATTGACACTGCAATTGATCAGTGGCGACTTCGCTTGGCAAAATGTGTACGTGAAAAAGGAAGTCATTTTGAACACAAACTTTAAACAAATAAAGGCACTGAAGAATTGTTTGCATTTAAGTAAAAATGCAGCATTGATCGATTCTCACGTGTTTTTGAGTGTCTTCAGTTTCGCAAGACAAGTTTAACATACATGTAGGATGAAATCGATAATGTTTATTTCTGCTCTTTAGAGTATTGATTCCTGTTTAAAATAATGCAAAAAGTGTAAAAATCGATAAAGAAATGACAGAGATATAGCTAAACATAAAGTGGCCCGGTTTTTTATGGCTCACAGTGTAGTGTAGAACAACCGTACGAATAGGCTAATACTGAACTATATGGCCACGCTTCAGACCCAGAATTGATGGGTAGATGCTTGGTTTGAGACGCGACGGTAACTGACACAATGATCACGTCTTTTGTCGAGATAAGACTTAGGCCTAGCCAGTGGCGGCGCCAGCTCTAAAATTTCGGCAGGTCGAGTCTGGGTCATGGGAGCTATTTGGCAGGTCGAAGAAATTGATGATTGAGTTTGAAGCACATAGGTCTTCCTCTCTTCTTTAAGTTCTCTGCCCCTCGGCAGGTTTCAACTTCCAATGACGCCATTCTTCTCTTCGCTGTGCGTTTCTTTTCAGTTCGTTGTATCCGTCAGTCATCATCCATCCCAGCGTCATCGTCTCGGTCTTCCTCTTTTCCCCTCCAATTCCCCTTGTCAGTTCGTCTACTTAGAGCAAAAAAGTTCCAACTCTGAAAACCATTATTTTCAGGAATCCAAAAAGCAGTTTCAATACCAAATTGCAAATCGTCATTTTATTAGTGACTACAATCAACAGTTGAATATTATGCATAAAACCTCAGTAAAACAAGATGAAATAGTCTGATCAATATTACTTAACACATCATTGATATAAGTGTCAATTCATTCTAGATGGTACATTTTTGCACTTAAAAGTTGAAAGTCAAAACATTCTAACTAAATAAACTTTGTTGCTTTGTTAAGTGTGATGAAACCAGAAAAATGATGATACTACACATAAAAGCAAAACCAAGTTATTATTTATCCAGTATGTTGTTCTTGCTCAATTGCCTCAGTTACGAACAGCGAGAGACTCGTAGAACGGTTTACAATCATTTGGCAGAAAAGCGCAAAGTTTGAGCAGGTCTTCCTTCTTGTTTTTGTCTACCCCCAGTGGTGCGGTATACGCGTGTGTTAGCTCCATATTACTGAAATTGACATTCCTTCCCCTCTTCTTGTAGACAACCGCTTCACTCACTCCTCCAATTTCGTTGGAAAACGAAACTGCTACATCGTGCGCATCGTCTCGGCTGTAGATGATAGAGTGCTTTGTTATGATGCCTGCAAAAGCGTTGCCACGCATCACAGTGTTAACTGCACTCCAGTCATAGATATTTTCTCTTTTCAGAGAAATAACTTTATATGGCATTTTTGGTCTAGCGGTACGTGCGGCCTCCTCGTATTGACTGGGAAGATGAATATCTCGCTTTCGAACTTTGTTTTCAATTGAGCTGTGAATAGCATCGCATTCCATCTGCGAGTGGCCAGATTCAAAGTACTTTTGTTCGACTTTTTGCGTATTCACACTCCTGCTGAGAAACACAATTATCATACTACACACCACCCTGTTTCTATTCTGCCCTCCACAAGTATCACTGTATACTGTTATCTGCTCAGCGCCCTTTTTATCTTCTTCAACCAGCCAATGGTATAAAGCTGATGCAATTTCATTGGCTCCTCTTCCGGCCTCTGACTCTGTACACATGTAGCAGCTCCCTTCCTTTGTTCCCAAGTTATAGAAAGTTAGATTATACATGCTAAGTTTTCGCAAATAATATGCTGAACCCACTGATAACTTCGGAACGGTAAGAACTTGTTCAAGGTCCATTGCTGCGCATATTTTGCTATCAGAAGTGCCTTCTTTATCGATAATCTTGCTCGTTCGGGCTTGCTCTTTCCTTCGAATATGTGCAGCGTATTCCGCTTGTTCCTCTGCTGCTAAAACACCTCCATTTGACTTCTTGCGCAACTCAAACTTACAACACGAATCACATGTGTCCTTCGATGGCTTATGAAATCTTAGGTTGTAATCATTCACAAACACAGATCGATACACACTCTCGTGTACGACCTCTTTTGCCTCACTCATGCACTTGTCCTTATATAATCGATACATGGCAGAAATGGTCAAAGCTCCCTCGAGATACTTACACACTCTGGTTGAACGACAATAATGACTTTCCACGTGTGGAAATGACTCAATGTGTAATTTGACTTCAGCCAAGGAATCTGGCTTGGTTTTGTTATGACCCCCTCGTTTTTCATTTACAGAACCTCTGCCTGGTGTTGCGCCACGAATGCCAATTTTGTGTGCTTCACGTACCATTGCGGCTGATATGTCCAACGTATTTAGGAAGAAATTTTTACACACACTCACTCTCTCGTTCTCTATATTGGGCAAGAAAAAGTAATATGAATGATTTCGTGGTTTACTCTTACCACCGTTATTCAGCTTGGTTCTGGTCGATACAACCTGCTTCTCAGTATTGCTACCAACAAAATCATGTCGTTGTTCCTTCAAACCCATTTCCCAAAAAGCTTTGTTTATCTTATCCTGTTGCTGCTCATCAATTTTTGTACTACACTTTCTCCTGCACTTTTCTGCCATGCACATACCTCTTACTACTCTCTTCGAGGTCTCTGGCATATTGGTATTTTTTTTCTTGCGTTTAACTTGTTCTCCACAATTGTAAGCTTTTTTCTGCATGAATCGTTTCCATTCCAGTTCATTTCTTTTACACTTCCTGGTCTTCTTATGCTGAGACTCAGACTGGTCTTCAATTGCAGACACTCGGGGCGGAGGCTGGTTGACATTGTCCAGAATGGCATGTAGAGACTGGTCGACACCGGCCAGCAAAGCAGGTTGAGATTGGTCGACAGCGGCCAGCAAAGCAGGTTGAGATTGGTCGACGGTGTCCAGAATGGCATGTAGAGACTGGTCGACACCGGCCAGCAAAGCAGGTTGAGATTGGTCGACGGTGTCCAGAATAGCATGTAGAGACTGGTTGACATTGTCCAGAATGGCATGTAGAGACTGGTCGACACCGGCCAGCAAAGCAGGTTGAGATTGGTCGACAGCGGCCAGCAAAGCAGGTTGAGATTGGTCGACGGTGTCCAGAATGGCATGTAGAGACTGGTCGACACCGGCCAGCAAAGCAGGTTGAGATTGGTCGACGGTGTCCAGAATAGCATGTAGAGACTGGTTGACATTGTCCAGAATGGCATGTAGAGACTGGTCGACACCGGCCAGCAAAGCAGGTTGAGATTGGTCGACAGCGGCCAGCAAAGCAGATTGAGATTGGTCGACAGCGGCCAGCAAAGCAGGTTGAGATTGGTCGACGGTGTCCAGAATGGCATGTAGAGACTGGTCGACACCGGCCAGCAAAGCAGGTTGAGATTGGTCGACAGCGGCCAGCAAAGCAGGTTGAGGCTGGTCTACTGTGGCCGATGCAGCAAGCGTGAAGTGGTCGGTAACAGGAGGGGATGAGCGTCCAGACTGTTTCATAGACGTACCGTCGTCGTTCGACTCATCATCACTGAGCTTGTAATCTTCGTCGACTGCCGAGTTATCTGGATCAATATTGTTTAAGAGTAAATTATGTCCCATAATGATTTTATCTTACCTTGGTTATGCGCTTCAATGTTAATTTGGGTTTGGGTTATGTAGCCCAAACCCAAGCCATAACTTTAACCCTCATTAATTTTAGCCGTAATTAGCAATGAATTTACTCATCGAGGCCATGGTTAGGCTGTTTTTGGCAAATTCAGAGTTGAAACATTGGTGCATAATAATGAAGGAGTCATTGTGAGCAGATGGGATGATACTGAGCGATCCAGATTAAGTGAACATCAGATTCTGCGTTAAGGTTTCCTAGTAAATATTTCAAATCCAACGATATCTCGATGTTTGAGTAACTTGCGAATATATTTCGGTATTATTACATTTAATATCAAGCGTGTGGCGACAAGCACATAATATCGCCCGCAGTTACGGATACTCGCGTTTCATTAAATCAAAAGCATGAAATAAATCTTACCTGCGTCAGATTCATCGAGCATGAGCTGTCGCAGCACTTCACAAGCTTTAAATTTGCTTTGCCTATATAATTATTTGGGTAAACGTGTATTTTAGTATCCTAAATTATTTTCACGATTATAATGGCACAAAAAGCGATTTAAAATATTTCTGCCAACGAGCTATTGCCTAACTGGTGTATTATTATCCTTAGAATTTGTTAAAAAGAAGGAAATCGATTGAAAAATTGTAATGTTTTGTCATAACAAACCGCCGACCGAAGTTGTTATTCAATTCTCACCCTTTCCGGAAGTTGCGTGCGGCAAGCGTGCAATAAGACAGCACGCAAAAATTAATAAGTAAGTAAAAGTCGAGCTTTTTCAACTGCATCAGTTGTTTTACTGAATCCAACTTCTGTTTCAATAATAATTATTTTTCATCAATCCAGCTCCAATATTGAAGCTGAAATAATTATTTTAATTAACCCAACTTCTATTTCTCGCTCGTTATTTTCGTCAACCCAACTTCTATTTCAGATATAAAAATACCCTCCTCCAGCTTCCATTACTTAAGCGTTTTTTTTATTAATCCGGCTTCTATTTCAAATTAAAAAATACCTTATTCCAGCTTCCATTTCAGAAATAAAACTACCTTAATCCAGCTTCCATTTCTCAAGCGTTTTATCAGTAATCCGGCTTCCATTTCTCGCTCGTTATTTTGGACGATCCAGCTTCTATCTCACATCTAGAAATACCTTCATCCAGCTTCCATTTATAATTTTGAATTTAGGACCGAAGTCTTGACGTGCACGTTATTTATAGCCGCATATACGTCTATGGTTTGGGCGCGTACCCCAACTTCCGGTCAGATGTTGTGGTTTAATGGCGATTCGAACCGCGATTTCGCATGGGAAATGTGACATTTTAAAAACGCATTTTCTGTCAATATTCTTGTTCTTAAAAAAATTTAAGTATGCTGTTCGATGACTTCGTCAAATGTACGCTGTTCAGAATAATTTCTGGCGCTTTTTGAATCATTATAAGCGTGAAAATAATTAAGGATACTAAAATACACGTTTACCATTATTTGATCGTGACATTGTTCGAAACTTGCTAAAAAATAATTATTGTCGCGAAATTTAACCAAAATTATCACAAAATATCATCGTTAATGGCCGCCGGAAGTTGATCAGTGGTGAGCAAAAATATTCCAACTACAGTTGAAACAACATTGCTCTCAATAGCCTAATCCGGGATGTTGATGATTTGAGGCAAAAATGTTCTATCTACACTTGGAACAAATTCGCACTATAGAATATAATAATAGTCACAGTTGAAACAAAAGTGCTTCGCTAGATGTCAGTACTGGTATGTGCTATAGAGCTGGAACATTTTTGCACGAAAGATAAATGAATTTACTCAACGAGGCTATGGTTAGGCTGATATTGACGAATTCAGAGTTAGAACATTTTTGCTTTTAGGGGACGAGTTGTCATCTGCAGTAATCTTTTTTCTCCTACTCTTTGCGGCACCTCTTCACTTGTCACTCGCTCCCTAGCTCCAGCTCACATCTCTCATATCCTTCTCCATATCCACATCTAAAAGAGGAGGGGAGGTAGGGACGGATGGTTGGATGCTCTTTTCAGCCACAGCAACGCGTGGTCGGGTATGCTAGTAGGCCTATATATATATATTTATATATATATATATATATATATATATATATATATATATATACCGAGTGTGGCTCGGAGGTTAACGGTTAACCGTTTTTACACCGAATTCCCGGCCCGAGTTTTATTCGGGGTTAACGCTAAGGAGGTTAACACCAATAATTATGATTCCTGGCCAGTTTGGGCATATATGTAAGATTTTATACAAGTACATCTTTCTTGCAGGTGCAACTCAATGCGACCGGTGATTGGTTCTACGCCGAATATTCCACCATCTCCATTGATTCGGAAAGCAACGGATACGTCCTTTGTGTCTCAGGATACAGTGGAAATGCAGGAGATGCGCTGATGGATACTTCAGTGCCATCCGACCTGCGCAACAATGGAATGAGATTCACAACTTATGATGCCGATCACGACACATATGCAGATAATTGCGCCCAGCTCCGCAGAGGAGGATGGTGGTTCAACGCCTGTCTCCAGTGCTGTTTCACCTGCACATACACTGACGAATGGTTTGTATGGGCTCAGATAGGTGACTGGGTGACGAGCGGAGGACTTCGAGCAGCGCGAATGATGATTAAGAGCAACTGAATCAGCGATTCTTTCTGTACGGTCGTTTCGCATAGTGAGGCAGTTTTAGTTGTTAAGGGATTCTCTAATTAGCACAAAATACTCACCCATAATGTTCCACTCTACGCTGTCAGCATGATGTCAGCATGCTGTTTGCACGCACGCATTGTAACGCTTTGTTAAAGTAAGAAACATTTATCGACTTTTGAATTTCTTCCTCGGCCTAATTTTCCTTGAGGCATGAGCTTAGGCTTATTATTAGAGAAGACCGCTTCCTTAAGAAACGAGTGAAGGAAAATAATTATAGGCCTACTACTAGTCCTACTAGCATATAAGCCGTTACTGAAACTGCAAGATGCTACTGATGAAAACACGTCATAAAGACACATTGTTGTGACTGATACTGGGTCGGCTGGAGAATGTCTGCACTGGCAGTCTCGCAGCATCACATAGAGACCGACAAACGATGTCTAATTATTAATCATGTTGACCACTGGTTCAAATTAATTGTCGTCCACCTGATGATAAATTAACTAGGAAAGGTTTTATTACACGTACGATAATTTTATGTAAATGATTATCGCTTTGATTCTGCTATTTTGCCTACTTTATGCAGCACTGAAATAATTGACTGCCTTTTACACTCACTTTATTATTTTAGTTATGCACATGTATATATATGTGTGTGTGTGTATATATATATATATATATATATATATATATATATATAAATAAAATTATATTCACTGTTTTTCATGACTGATTGTTGTTCCCGAGTTTTTTGCAGGCGGTTTATTAAAGTATATACTTACATACTTACTCACTTACTTACTTACGTACTTACTCACTCACGCACTCTCTTACTTACTTACTTACTTACTCACTCACTCACTTGCTTGCTTACTCCAGAATTCCAAAAAATGATCAACGCATGTGTGCAAGTCAACGACTCGACAGATTTGCTTTATACTCAAGAAAGAAATTTGAAACTTAAAAGAATTATTGTGTTAAGTCCGCCATTAGAAGAGCACAACATTTAATGAGCATTCTGTCATAGAGCCTCCCAGTGTCAACACGCGCTCTTGCGACTATTTCTATACATCCCTCTTGCGACTATTTCTATACAGCCCTCTTGCGACTATTTCTATACAGCCCTCTTGCGACTATTTCTATACAGCCCTCTTGCGACTATTTCTATACAGCCCTCTTGCGACTATTTCTATACAGCCCTCTTGCGACTATTTCTATACTGTCCTGTAGCGACTATTGCTACAGGGTGGGCTATAAAAAAGGTAATCCCTACGTTTTTTTAGCCAATATCTTGGCCAGACATAAGAATTTTTAAATGAAACTTTACAGACTACAGTCTTAAAGGCAATTCTTATTTACGTACATATCAAAAGCTGCAGAAAAATCATAAAGAGCCAGGAGGGAGAGTTCAGACCTGTCGACAGCAGAATAAATTTAAGAGAAATGAGATAGAAGACCATTCTCCGTTGAATGATGAGTCCTGAAACGGTGAAACCTGATTGATTTGGGGGAAGAAGACCAGACTGTTCAAGATAGGGGAGTAGCTGGAGGGAAACCAGACGCCCAAGAGCATAAACGAAAATCTGGACGAAGATTTGGGGGGGGGGGGGGACGAACGAGTGGCCAAAGGAAAGACGTGAGATTTTTTGACGGACGAAAAATTACTGACGACATTTTCCCAAAGAAAATTTGTTAATTTGACCGCCCCAAAAAAATTGATGACCTTTTTTTAGTCGTCCGGCCAAAAAAGTCAAGAAAAATTTCTATTTTCGCCGACAAAAAAGGTGACCTTTTTTATAGACATCTGCCCGAAAATTTCAAGAAATCTATAAATTTTTATTTTTTCCGCCAATTATGTTGAAGCTTTTTACCTTTTTAAAGTCTTCTAACCAAAAAAGTCTAGAAAAATGTATATTTTCAACGCCCAAAAAATTTAAATTAGGCCTACTTGTTTTAGTCTTGACGCCCAAATATTGGCCGGGACCAATGCATGAGCCGTCCCCCAACACTTTTATTGGGGGGTCCGTCGCCCCTGTCCCCCTAGGTTTCCGCCCATGCTCAAGAGTCTTAGATAAGAAGGATAGATTCGAGATAGGTCGATACTCGATAGTTTTGGCAAAGGTCAGTATCAAAGTTAGCTTTTTTGAGTGAAGGAAAGACAAGAGCACGTTTCTGAGAGGATGGGATACAGCCTTCAGCTAGTGACCTATTAAAGAGGTAAACCAAAAAAGGAGCAAGGTCATCTAAAATGTCGCTTATAACACAAGGGGGTAATGGGTCTAGTTCACATGATTTAAGATTAGCATGTATGTATGTATGTATGTATGTATGTATGTATGTATGTATGTATGTATGTATGTATGTATGTATGTATGTATGTATGTATGTATGTATGTATGTATGTATGTATGTATGTATGTATGTATGTATGTATGTATGTATGTATGTATGTATGTATGTATGTATGTTTGTATGTATGTATGTATGTATGTTTGTATGTATGTATGTATGTATGTATGTATGTATGTATGTATGTTTGTATGTATGTATGTATGTATGTATGTATGTATGTATGTATGTATGTATGTATGTATGTATGTATGTATGTATGTATGTATGTATGTTAGGGTGATTCAGAAAAAATTATTTAGGAAATTTAATGAGCATAGTTGCAAATTTTGTTCCTTTCGGGTACAGATTAAGCTATGTACAAAAAATTTCAAAATAAAATGCATTTTAGGTTATGCTCAACGTGCACAAAGTTGACATATAGTTATATTCAAAGTTACAAATTGAGATAATAGCCATGTGATATAGCACACACTAAATAAAGTTGAATAATACAAATCACTGAGTTTTTAGTATTGTATTGCATTGTATCTGACCATTTATAAAGCGCCTCTCGCAGCAAGAGTCTTTCAGAAGCGCTCCCAGTGCGTTCAACCCCGAGAAAAAAGGCAAGTTTTCAGACGAGAGAAAGACGACGATACACTATCAGAGAGGATGGCAGAGCGAACTGATGGGGGAAACCCATTCCATAGGGAGGGACCAATGCAGGTAAATGATCTGGATTGAACCATGGCGGTCCTGACACGGGGGACAAAGAGGTCACGCCAATCAGAGGACCTAAGAGGACGCAACGAAGTGGCAGAAAGAGGTCGAAGTATATGATCACACAGATACTTCGGGGCAAGACCCAATTGCGACGTAAGGACTTAAACCAGGACTTTAAATTGTATACGGGCAACTAAAAGTGGATATAAGAACTCAGATAGTCATTCACAATTGCAAATTAACTTAGAAAAGTCCACAATTCAACAGGAATCTTTTGCTACTTGATCGAACTGTAGCCTTGTACAACTGCAATTCGTTAACTCAAATGCCACCGGACCAGCCATCCATGCTCTCACGTTTAGACATGTATAACTTGAAAATACATGAAATTCAGTGGCAATTCTTCTCTCAGAGTCTGTCAATTGAAATTGAAATTGATCTTTGAAACTAGGCTATAAGTCTTGAAATAATAGGTGACTTTGTCCTTCATGAGACCAGATGCACTTTTTTGCCGGAAATGACACACTCCACATCACCAGCAGTCTGTTCTTGAATCAGTAAGCACAATTCCCTCACATTCTTCTCATGCTGACAATAATTATTATTTATGGCATGCGATGGTTAGTTGAAACTTATGGAGCTTTCGCCTGCATTTTAGCAATTTGCTTAAATTGCGATGGTAACTGCCAAGATAGTGAACTTCCTGCCTGACCGGTTTATGTGATCCAATGCAGATCCTGCTTTGAAGAATGAATGGTTTGTCGCTGCTGTATCTTCCTGTTAACCTTCAGTAAGAGTAGGTTACTCAAATGCTTTGTAGTAGGCCTATATTGAGATCTTGACAAGTCATCATAGTCATAATTATCAGTGTTCTCCGTCTCATCGTCTTCGTCACTATCCTCTTCGTCATCATTCAAGTCACTGCTCTTGTGCTCTTGTAGTCTCTAGTTGCCTGGTTACTCGAGCAAGATCCTTTATGTGATTTTCTTATCACTTTTGTCTTATAACTGGCATTTTTGTCTCATCTTTTGCTCTGCAACTCTCTTCTCCTCGTTGATAATAGTTGTGCTAATTTTTCGCGATTCTTGCTGATCTGCTAAAAACTGCTTATATTTAGCAATTTCGATAACATGCTCAGCTTACTTAATGCAATATCAAAAAGGAGATGCACTTTCAACAAATAGCCTACTTCTCACTTTTTGTGACTCACAGTTATCTTTATCTCTATCTCTTAACATTGACATTTTATTAGACTGGACTGCTATTCATTCCAAATTCAGACTGACTTGATTTTCAAGCTCTTTTACACAGCCTTCTTCAAAAATTGCAAAGATGAAAAAGTAGAAAAGTCTGTAAGTGTGTGGTCTCTTGTAGGCAATACATTAATATAGGAAAGATAACTTCTGGTTTCCCAATTAAATGTAACTGAATTTCTGTTTTCAACCTTGTTGCAGTAGTGAAAAAGGATTCTTCCACTTAATTCAGAAAAATTGCATTTTCACCAAATAACACTCATGGAATGAAATTTTTAAAAACTTTAATTTAAGAATAGTGTATAAAATGCATTTAGTTATCTTTCTCTCACTGCCAAGAACAATGCATAGACAGCTAAAAATATGCAGTTGCACTTTTCATAGAAATATTGAAACATATTCCTGCTTTATAACAATGATGTCACAGCTCAGAATATATATAAAAATTCAGCAGGTTTCTTTATATCAAACAACAAAGTAAGACTTTATTGTTTACGCATGGCCTTTGACTATATACATAATTCTTACTCACAGAATTGTAGCTTAATTTAATAAGAATTGCTGTATTCGAGGTCTCGTCAATGGCTGGTGCGTTGCTTTCTTCATGAATGCCCATGTAATAATTCAGGGGCATTGAGCATAGGGTAAACGTCAATGGATTACATTAAAATTTGGTTACAGTGTTGAATATGATCAAAGGAACAAAATTATTTACTATGTCATCCAAAAATCAATAAATATTTTTTCTCCATTGTGACGTGAATCACCCTAATGTATGTATGTATGTATGTATGTATGTATGTATGTATGTATGTATGTATGTATGTATGTATGTATGTATGTATGTATGTATGTATGTATGTATGTATGTATGTATGTATGTATGTATGTATGTATGTATGTATGTATGTATGTATGTATGTATGTATGTATGCCCTCATGAGGGACGACCTCCACTGGCTCCCATTGCAGCAACGCATTGCTTATAGAGTTTCGTCTATTGCTTGGCGCTGCATCCTGGCTCAAGCTCCATCATATTTATGTGCACTTTTTACTCCTGTCTCCGTTTCTCTAGGCCGCGGTTCGCTGCGGTCAGCTGCCCGCGGTGACTATCTTGTCCCCTTTTGTCGTACCGCTACTATGCAGCGAAGAGCATATTCCGTGGTGGGTCCAGCTATCTGGAATGGCCTTCCTACGGCTCTCCGTTCTCTTCCTCGTGACTCTGCTGGCTCTTTCTACCGTCTTCTCAAGACCTTTCTTTTTGACCAGGCCTGGGTTGGGAGCGCCTCTGAGTAGAGATCTTGAAGAGGTGCTATATAAATTTATGTGATTGATTGATTGATTGGTATGTATGTATGTATGTATGTATGTATGTATGTATGTATGTATGTATGTATGTATGTATGTATGTATGTATGTATGTATGTATGTATGTATGTATGTATGTATGTATGTATGTATGTATGTATGTATGTAAGTTTATATGTATGTATGTATGTATGTATGTATGTATGTATGTATGTATGTATGTATGTATGTATGTATGTATGTACGTATGTATATATGTATGCAGTATGTATGTATGCTTGCATCAGTTATTTTTGCAGGAAAAACGGCATGTTTTTTAGGAAATTTTCACCAAATAACTATAAAAAAGGTCGTCAAGAAAATTTCGTGGCTGAAAAATGGAAAATTGTCATCGGTCTGCGACTCAGGCATCCGCCCCAAATGTGGCGCCATCGGCGATCTTCTTTCGACCGCTCGTTCGTCCCAACCAACCTATAGGCTATAGACCAAGTCTCCCCCTATTTTAGAGTAGCCTAACTCCCATGGCCTTGACACGACCTACTGAAACTGTAAAGCTGGCACACTGCGCATAAAATTTGGAGCCGAAAACGCAGGTTGAAACAAGTCGAGAAATACACACAGAAATGGAACATTACGAGTCGTCGAAATGATCAGTAACAAAGGCATGTTGGTGAAAAGACTACACTGCCGACTCGCCTATTACCAGCTTTGACCAGAGACGCAGTAGTAGTCATAGACATAACGGATTAATGACTAAGCAGGAGACAATGCGAAAATCAATTCTTTCATAATTTTTAATGAATTCGATTACGACTTCCATATTTGCTTGCAATCAGCGTGTATGGAAATTTAAATACGACCACCTAGTTTGCCAGGGTTTGTCTGAAAGACTATATCATAGAAAATATCTCTGCTCAAACCTGAATAGGGCTACCAATGCATCGTGTAATTAGATCTAATCCTGGAATTTGGTGTGCACGCTTTGTCACATTATTCCCTTTCACAGATTATACAATTCATACACTGATGATACGTTGTACAGATTAATATTTCCGGTAACCTTGCAGCTCGGGGAGTCAGCATCCGTAGTCGGATTAAAAGCACAAAGCATGAGTTCCGAATGATCAAATTCATTCAAAATTCGGGAAGAATTGATTTTTGCACTGAAAGCGCAAACAGATTTTACGCTGCATCAGTCACGGGTGGGGGGTGGGGGGGGGGGGGGGAAGGTAGAGTAATGGATAACACGCGGGCGTAGAGAGCGAGAGGTAGGAGTTTGAGAACCCGCTGGGTGGACATGCTTTGTAGGCTGCTATTAGCGCCGTGTAGGCCTGTTCAGTTAGCATCAGTTAGTATACTTAAGTCTGATGCTTTATGACATGTTCATCTATATAAATAAATAATATAATATATATATTATATATATAAAAATTATATATACATACATACATACATACATACATACATACATACATACATACATACATACATACATACATACATACGTTCATTACTGCATAACTTGAAGGCATACTGTAACATGTAAAGCGCAGTGCGTTTGCAGGCTTTGAATTAAAAGGGAAAAAACTATTAGGCCCTATTATTATTTTATTGCCCCGAGGTACCTTTATCGTTATTATCTTTATTATTATTTTTAGTATTTTTATTTTTATTATTATATTTTACCCCGAGGTATTTAGGATCCATCAGGGACTTTATTACTAATTAGCCTACTTGTTTCAAAACAAGTCCAGAATGGCCCTAATATTATTAGCTCACAGATAAATCACACAAGCCCCTGCAAGTCCTGGTTGTTTTGCTATGATACATGGTTAACATACAAGAAATGATTAGTAAGTAAGTGAATTCACGCTTTTTCAGTCACTGCGCCGTCAATTTACACAAGCTCCTGCATGATTGTTCCATGATGAGGCAAATCAGGCAATGCTCTGGTACCTGCTAAAATAACAAAATTTAATACTATAGGGATGTAAAAGTTTCATGCATAATAATAGGCCTAATGATAGGTTCTATGTTTGAGGCTATTGCACAGTGACATAGCGGCCTCTTTTGCGATTGTCATGCGCTATAGTATTAGTGTTCCAGAATGTTTGTTGACGTTGGATACGTATCTGAAAAAGCCTATAGCTCTTATGATAAACACTGAAAATGGGTTTACGTGTCTGATTAACTCAGCCATTACTAGTAGACTACTCAGACACTACAAACCCCAGATGTGAATGAAAGATGAGGTCAACGCTAGCGATCTTTGTTGACACACCATGTCGTTTAGCTGGTTAACTGGAACTACTATTTATTTATCTATTTCTATTTTTCTATGGCACCCTTCAGGTTCACTACTCAGAGGCGCTCCCGACTACAGCGTGGACAGTGACACTGCATCGGAGTTTCACGCCGAAGTGCACATGTAATTGCGAGTGAACGAATTGTTCAAGATCCTTACACGGCGGCTTGAGGTGGATTCGAGCCTGAAACCCTTCAGCTGCAAAGGAACGAACATACCCACTACATCACCGCGCCCCACAACGTCCTATGATTTAAATATATACATTCTCAAGGTCCTACGCGGCTGCATGAAGCGGATTCAAACCTGGAACCCCCTCCGGATCCAAGGCACTTAGCATAATTATAACTCTTCCGTGTTAGGACTGTGGCTGCAGCAACATTACTGAGACGGATAAAGGTTCGATTTAGTAAAGCATAATTCCAAATTACATGAACGTGAATGCACAGATAAACTATAATCATTAGTAATTTATTGTTATAAGCTGCTTTGAAATATTTATTACAAAACACACACCATCTTATTGCTTCGCACAAAAACTTCGTTTTAACCCGTTGCAGGTGAGGAGGGTTAGGCCTATGACACAGGTAGTCTACTTTTAAAATTTTGGCGGAAAACGTGGCGCCAGCTCAAATAATTTTTTCTACCCTTGTGAATATGAAATGCGGACACTTTACCACAATTTCAGGTATGCTGAACGAACTTTTTATATTTTGTCGCATAGACTCTATTTAAAGTAAATTGTATTTGCTCGTATGCAAACTGTTATGAACTTAGGTCCTACATGTTGATTTGATTCGCCACTCGTTTAGCATGCAAAGGTGCCTTCAACACGGCAATGCTGTGTTGATTGATACAATGGCATTGAGAAGTCTGACGACATTGATGTCTATATGTTATAGAAACGTTTTATGCAGCATACAAATAAATTTGGCTATTCTGTGCATTTGATAATGTCGCACATGAGGACTCAAACTTGCACGGGCTAAGTACACATTGGATGGGTTCGCCTTCTGACCATCTAATAAGGAATGAAAGTAGATATTTGTTCGTGATAATCAACTGTTTAGTTGACAATTCATCATAAAAGAATAGTTTAAAGTAATGTTTTCCAAGAATTTAATGTTTTCCATTTGATAACGCGACTTGAAAATAAAAATATGTGTTTGGGTATGTCATACCCCATTTGATTATTATTTTGCTCGCCTCTGGCGTTACAATTCGTCACCTCACCTCCGAAAGGTTAATACACACGCCGCAATACTGGCAAATTTCTAAAAAAAATAGACTTATAAGCTTAGGCTAAGTCATAAGTTTATTTGCTTATTCGATAAATCATCCTCAAGGTATGTTGTATTAAATAATCGTCAGATTGTCATTGCCTGCATGATCATTTAAGCTATTGGAGCCTCTGTTCATAACATTACGGCACCTATTACGAAAAAGGGTTTTTCTAACAGCCTTTGAATTTGAACAAACTTGGGTTTAAAACATTCGTATAACGCTGGGAGAGTGATTGCTCGGGAATTGGATTTGGAAGGATCAGACGAAACAGGGAAAGAATTTTTCAATAGGTGTAGGCCTAACTTTTAAAGTCACACTTGTTTAACGCAATAAACATAAATAAAACAAGATCCCATCAATTAATAAATCTGCTTCCGAAAAATTAAGACTTAACAACAGATGACATGACGAAATTTCTGTCTTACATCTAGTCCTTGTGTGCTCGAAATAATTATAACACTTTGCCACCCTTAGGGCTGTAGAAACTAGTTAAAGTCAATGTCGAGTTAGAAACCTAAATAGGCTACCTAAACATCAAATCAAGTTTTCTCATTATGATCATAAGAATGATTATCATGGTCGCAGTGTCCATACAGTTTTAATTCCTTTAGCAATGGACAATTCTATGGACTCTTGGCTCTTGTTGCCCTCATTGCTGCTTTTGAAGTGACGAGCCGTGAAGCAGATGATAGGCCTAATCAATGTATCATGCTGAAATATTCAGCTGTGCTACCACATGAACCGATGAATCGTAACTGCAATTTCGATACTGCAGCTGAAAAGCGTTAGCCTAGAACTCCCGTTGACTGCTTAGCTCTTCAATCGATACGCGCAGAGCTATAATAATAGCAGCCTGCCATTGCCATTCGGTTAGTTCAACTCTCGGAGCCTTTGGAAGAGACATTCAGCTGGACAAGTCATCCGATACAACTATGCATCGTAAATTTCTGCACGCCTTTTCGGTCAGATTGGTTGTTTACTTGATAATCATGCAACCATCTCTTTTCCGATGTGAAAATCTGTTAAGTCAGAATTTCATGGTCGCCGATTCCTGTCCAGCTCCAGATTACGCAATGCGAAGTTTTCATGCGGTGTCACGTCTGAAGTGTGCCGCAGAATGCAAGTCATCACCTGAGTGCAATCTATTCAGCTACCACGTAACAAGTCGATTGTGTTACTTCTACAGTTTCGCTCCGTTGAAAACACATTACGACAGTGACTGTAAATTTATGACGGTAAGTTCACCGTTTTAGCTAGTCTCGGTTTTAGAAACTGCAATTCGCTGTTTAATTGCTAAGAGTTTTTGTTAACGCTTTAGAAAGTTTAGAGTGAACATTTAGTAACATTGCATCACTAAATGAGGATTTAACAGTAAATTATTTCACAGTTAAAAATCATTGTCCTAAGTCACAATCCAGTTACCATCGATTATACAAAATAGCCGGGAGTTAAGTAGGTCTACGACGATTTTCAATGGAGTCTATTAGCGGCACCTTCGGTCTTCATTGTTATAAGGTCTATTCTAACGACAGCTTGATGCTCATTCAATTCAACACAGATCGCTTAGCTTCAATTCAATGGAAATAAACAAGAGTGCAGAGCCAAAACCAAGAACTAAGTACCAGCGAATGGAAGGCAGTCCAACTCCACTTCTTATAGAATCACATTCGCTTCATTGAATCTCGTATGTTAGTGGCACATTAACCATCAACAGTCTTTCCCTTTCTGCCCAGATGAGGTGAGAGCTGGTTGTAAAGAGCACAAGCCACTTAGAAGTCACCTAGCACACCTTAGCGACGTCAGATATTTAGATATCCAACCTTTTATGTCTAAAGATAGTGACTGGGAACCAGTAGGCTACAGCTCTTTGTAAAAAGTGTTAAATTGATAATATCATTATTGTATTATAATAATATTATTATGTTGACTAAACTGCAAAGTGGGTTCAATTACGCTCAAAAGAATAAGACATAAGACATTGGTCTGAAACTGTGAAATGAGATAGCCATTCTCCTTTAGTTAGCCTATGTGTTACTTTTAGAAACTGGATCCTCTCACTGGTTTGCCGATCGCTGGTATGTGATAATACCAATAACAAATATACCTTGCACAACGTTTTTGATAGTTTCAGTTTTAGTTTTATCATCACAATTACTTCGAGAATTAAGGCATTCGAAAAATGTGAGCTTATTAATTTTTTCAAATCATAGGAATTACTGGGGAAAATTGTTTACCCTGTGTCTCTCTCTAACAATTTATGAGACATTTTGCTCACTAGTTCAATCACTATGTTCAAATGTTCAAACATCATAATGATCATCATCCTTAATTACTATAGAGCTCACCAATGCTATGAAGAATAATTATTACCGTCATCTTCACACTTGGTAATGTTATTGCGTATTATTATCAATATTTATTGATATTACTACTATTTCAATTTGCGTTATCATTATTTCTATTTGTTCATTATATCTATATCTATAAGAAAGGATGTTTGTATGTATGTTTGGCAAGAATGCACGCTCACAGTTTTGCAGCTACTGACATCAAACATTGCATATAGATAAACGTTTACCAGGAAAATCCAAGTACGCTATTTTCAGATATTTATTCACTTTAGATCCAGAGAAATAAACATTTTAAAATTTCCCCATGTTAACGCTATACGACGCCGATAATCTTACGCCGATAATTATGTTTTGAAATCAAACGGACTTTGCTTTTGACGTGACGTCATTAAGGAGTATATATCGTAACTAAGAGGAGCGGTGAGTTTAACCCATACAGATGTATTGAAATATAAGGCTAGAGGGAATATCACGCCGCCACATTGGTGTCGCTGTCTAACAATATTGCCAACCAATCACAGGCGAGTGACGTCACTCTGTGCAAACGACCAATCACAGGCGATTTCTTTTGCCGACCAATCACAGGCGATTTCATACCGGCCCTGCAATCAGAGTTGAATTCTCTAATATACGTCACTACGATTTAAACGACGGTTGGTGTGAGAAATCGCTTGTGCTTGGTCGGCAAAAGAAATCGCCTGTGATTGGTCGGCAAAAGAAATCGCCTGTGATTGGTCGTTGGCACAGAGTGACGTCACTGGCGTGATTACCGTTAATATATATAAGGTTGTTGGTGACTTCACATTTCCATGCAGAGGAGATAGGCCATACTCTCTCTAGCCTATATATTTTATATATATAGCGTACATCTCAATGGTTTAACCAGCAGAATTGCGGAAGACCTTCAAAGCACAAACCACAAAATAGGCGGCGAAGCCGCCCCGCAGAGGCGGCGAAGCCGCCCCGCAGAGGCGGGTGGACCTAGCCGCCTCGCAGGGGCGGCGAAGCCGCCCAGAGGGGTGGGTGGACACAGCTTCACGGCTATTTACATAAAATTCCCGGGCATCGCCGGGTATCCCAGCTAGTATATTATAACTAAATAAATATTATAACTATTTCTATTATTATTATAAATATTATTTTTTAAATTACCCGAGGTATCTATAATAACTCAGGTGCCAGATATTAATAAGCAATTTTAACTCTGGAGTGGCCATCCGAGTCAAGACCAGGGAGAACAAAAGTGCTGTGAAAGGCAGCGGCATTGAAGCGCTGAATAATAATAATTGACAGACGCTGGAACAAGTAACTGGTTTCTCTTGGTTCGCCAGAAACTTGAGCCAAGAGACGTCCCAGGTCGGCGAGAAAAGCCTGTCCCTTGGCGTTGATTGGTCCCATTGTTTCGAAAGCCAATGGGCCGAAATTATTATTATTATTTTTTTTTAGCGCCCGAGGTATACATGATCCCTCAGGCTTTAAAAACACTAATAAGAGCTTTTGTTGTTCTGGAGTCAACGGTCATCCTCATCCAGGGGCTTCTATCCCATGTATAGGCGGGCGCGACTTGCGCCCAGTGAAAAATAGGGGGGGAACAAAAGAAAGCCAAAACTCACGTCGATAGGGGGGAAGGCCAGCCATGGATGCAGTGTTTAATCTAGTCATCTCTAGATGGAAGAAGTTTCCCCAGAAATTACTTCTCCCCCCATAAACATTTTTCAACATTTTATTAGTTATATATAGTTAGGCCTATAATAGTATTACTATCTACATTATTTCATCATATGAACTGTTTTAATACGCCACGATAAAATTTACTATTACCTATTTATAATAATATTATTTAGGGCCTACTATTTTAATAAATGATACAATCATATTATAATGATTTGATTTAATGCTAATACTTGTACAAATACTATATTATTTTGTACAACTAAATGCAGTGTTTAAACTAGACATCTCTGGGAGGGAGATCTCCAGGAATGAAAATTTTCTAGAAAAATCGATAGGTGTTGTGAACACGCATATAGAATAATTCCCCCCTCCATAAAAAGTATATAATGCAACATTGATCCCCCCCTATATAAATTTGACAGGTTTATACAAGTGCAGTTATCTCGTCAGTAGAAGAATTTGACTGCAAAGCATCGAAGTAGGCCTACTAAAAATAAGGTCATTAATCAGCATTTTGGGGAAGTAAATGGATGTTTCACGGAGGAAAATTAGGCGAAAGTCTAAAAAATGTTGTCAGAAAATTTAATTATGTCTCAGCGGTTTCCGTTCGCCCAAAACAGCCATGTACCCCTCCCCAAAACCTAAATTTCCCAAAGCAGTGTGACTAGGTAACACACTGATTAAACACTGAACTAAATGGCTTATCTCCAGTGTTATCTTTCAAATTTCAGACTGTCAAACTTCAAAATATTTTGTTCCTTGAACACTTAGAAAAACAACATCATTATTATGTAGGCCCACATTGTATTTTATTGTATTGCAGAAATTGCAATGTGAAAATTGCAAAAGTTTCTTTTGGAGGGAGGGACGCATATCACACCCAAAACCCCTCCCCGTCTTGGCGCTACGTGTTTTGGTGATCGTCTGCTGGTTGCTTGTTTGTCTCTCCCCCCAGAAACCTTCATTCCCTATAGTTAGGGACAAGATTACATATTGCCGGGAGAGTAGGTCGGCCCAATAAGGGGGGAAGAATATGTATTGCGCCCGGCTGCTTAGGGGGGATAGAAGCCCCTGTCCTCATCGGTCAACTGTGCAAACGTGCTTCGAAATGCGACTGCATTAAACTTTT
>OX243825.1:3320214-3415214 GCA_945859605.1 Lumbricus rubellus | reverse complement strand
TGCACTGACAGTCTCGCAGCAGTACACAGAGACCGACAAACGAAATCTAATTAGTTATGTTGACCACTTGCTTAAATTAATTGTCCTTGTCCAGTTACCCCTCCCCAGGGGCGGATCCAGGGAGGCAATCCGGCCATGCCCCCATTTAGAAATGCCCATGTATCGTGGCCTCCGCATTTGGTTTCAACAAGCTTATAATTTGGTATATTTTCATGAATTTGGACTTAGTGACTAAAAAAAGTCATCAAGTTTTTTTGGCGGATGAAATGGTATATTTTCCCGAAAATTTCGCCAGATGACTTTAAAAAAAGGTCATCAACTTTTTTGGCGGATACGAAACAAAATTTTTCCAGACCCAAGGCCAAGAATTTTTGGGCCCCCCGTCCAAAGTTTCTGTATCCGCCCTTGCCCCTCCCTGCGTACTTTACATAGGGACAGCCCCCTACATTTTCTTCTGTTTACTGCGATGTGTTCTGGTATTATGTAAGCAAGGCTGAAAGTGATTTGGAAAAGTTGCCGGGTCTGACTTTGGCGGACGAGCCAACGAAATTTGAGCCGAAAATATTTCTGACTACCTTTTATGGTCATTTACCCTAAATATTTTCTATAATCATGCCATTTTTACCAATTTTTTCTTTTTTGCCCCAAATTGTTAATCACGTGACCCGGCACCATCAGGTCACGAAAATCAATGCCGGGTTGCAGACCCATACAGACCCGGCTCACTTTCAGCCCTGTATGTAAGGCGAGAGCAGAAATTTGCGCAAAGAATAATTCTCTCTCATCTGCATTGCTGGCCATTGGCTATGATGAAAATACACGGACCATAGGCGAGCTCTAGAAAAGAATTGAGATGAACTGTGATCACGGATTTTATAGGCTATCCTTCACACAGACACACACTGGATTAGAAATGTGAAGGTTCTACTTAAGCTTCAGTGCGTAGCAGCAACGTATTCACGAGTGCTGCGTCAAGGCAGAAGGGCTGTCAGGGCTTATTTAACGTGCAGTTGTACACAAAATGTGCATTTCTAACTGAACTTGTGCAGTTGTAGAAGCACTTCTATACGGTTAAAACTAGCAAAAAGGTAATTGTTTTCCGATTGGAAGTAATTTACCATGGAGGATGGGAAAGAAAAGAAGAGGTTGTGCAGGTATAAAAATTCATTAACCCGTTTTGGACCATCGTTCGTTTTACGAACATATTTTTTGAAGACGTCAATTTGGGTGACGCCATGATTTTAATCTCCTGTACAGGTGTTTTTATGTCAGAAGGAAGGAAGATTTGTCAGATAATATGAAAAAATTGTTGTTTTGAAAGTTTTGAACTTGTTTTGCAAAATGCCAAAAAACTGCAAAACCATGATAGATCGCCGTTGTTTGTTTGCAAAGTTGTTATTTTAGTCTCATAAGTGATAACAATCAAACTGATATGCATTTTAAAACTACACATATTTGTGACAAAACACATGGTATTTGCATAATTTTCCTGAAAAAAAACCGAGTTGTAAAAAATTCATATCTGGGTCATGTTCGTTTTACGAACATTGGTCCAATAGGCTACTGATGCGTCATGTCAAGTCAACGTTGATTTACAGACGAATACATGTGTATCAAAGCCTGGGCTGCATGTATAAACCAACTGAAATTGTAGGCCTATGCATGTATGCATGCACGCATGTATGCATACGTGCACTTATGCGTGCATGTATGTATGCATACAAGAATGTACGTATGCATGCATACACGCATGTATGGATCGATACATTGATGCTTGTGCGTATGTGTGTAACTGTGTACTGCATGTATGTATGTATGCATGTATGTAGGTATGCATGTATGTATGTATGTATGTGTGTATGTATGTATGTATGTAGGTATGTATGCATGTATATATATATGTATGTATGTATCCATGCATGGATGTATGCACACAAGTATGCATAATGCATAAATATAATAGATATAATTATGTATCGGTGTATGTGCATGCATTCATGTCTGTATGTATATATATATGCATGCATGCATGTATGTTTGTTTGTATGTTCACTTGTTGTAGCGCCCCTTCAAGCTCTCGCTACTCAGAGGCGCTCCCGATTGCAGAGCGGACACTGCATCGGAGTTTCACGCCGAAGGGCTAAGCAATTGCGAGTGAAGGACTTGCCCAATGTCCTTACGCGGCGAGGTGGATTCGAACCTCGAACATTCCGGCTCCAAGGCAACGACGCCACCACTACACCACCGCGCTCCACGTATGCATAAATGCATACACATATGCAGACATACATGTATGTATGCATAATGCATGTGTATAGCCTAATGTCTGTGACCCCTCTATAATTTATAAACTATGTATGTAATAGCCTATGTATGTATGTATGTACGCATGTATATATATATATATGTATGTATGTATGTATGTATGTATGTATGTATGTATGTATGTATGTATGTATGTATGTATGTATGTATGTATGTATGTATGTATGTATGTATGTATGTATGTAAGTATGTAAGTATGTAAGTATGTATGTATGTATGTATGTATGCATGTATGCATGTATGCATGTATGTATGTATGCATGTATGTATGCATGTATGTATGCATGTATGCATGCATTAATGTATTGTATTTATGCAATTTAAAAAAATTATTGTGATGTGATGTCATTTCGTGCAAGATCGATATGGCGCATGTTATCAGTAGCCTGTTGGACCAATGTTCGTAAAACGAACATATGCAATTTTGCATATGTTATATGAGATTTGTCCAAAAATGCATTGCATATGTTGAGACATTATTTTTAAGGTTCAAAATACCATCGCAGTTGATAAAAAATTTGCCTAATAAAGTTTTGGTCCAAAACGGGTTAAAACAGCCATGTATCCTTCACAAACTGGATTAGAAATAGGAAGGTTCTACTTAAGCCTCGGTGCACGGCAGCAACTTATTCACAAGTGCTGCGTCAAAGCAGAGGGGTTGTCAAAGACATATCGCGTGAAGAGCATGGAGGGTTGGAGGTGGTGCATATCTATGAAACATTGGCTCAACAACATATAATAGTATTTGAGTTATGTTAGCCACTAGCCCACTAACAAACTGTCCTCGTATCTGCCAAGACTAAGTAAATGAAGTCGCTATCATACTCCAACTGTTCTCGTCGTTCGTGTATTTAAAAGCAATTGCGTTCATCCGTTACACTATCGCCACCTAGCGAGCCGTTCTGTTTTACCGGTTCTAAGGCAGAGCACAATAATTCACGGGTTCCTCACAAGTCAATCAACTCAAGGCAGAAAAGCAGGAATGTAGGCATAACGACAAACAGGTTTGCAGGAAGACACAGACAGACGGACGGACAGAAATAAATAACAGCCTACTGTAAAATAAATGTTTTACAGACAGACAGCTAAGCCAAACAGATAGAAAGCCAGGACAGACACAGTCACACAGAGAGCCAGTAAAGACAGACAAGACAGACAGACAGTAAAGACAGCAAAGACAGCCAAGGCAGACAGTAAAGGCAGACAGTAAAGGCAGACAGTAAAGACAGACAGCCAGCCAGCCAAGGCAGAAAGACAGCCAGCCAAGGCAGACAGACAGTCAGCCAAAGCAGACAGACAGATACACTGACATGTAGGCTAAAGAAGTTTTTCAACTTAAATTTTCCAGGTTGAAGACGGATTTAATACGCTGCGCATACACTGATTAAATTCATCCACAATAATTTTCATTCCGTATCAATATTATAATTCTAATTAATCACTTCCCGTTCTACTCAAAGTGACTGTCTTAGACATTTTGATAAGGGTACAATGGAAAAAGTAATAAATTGGTTTAAAAGCGAAAAGTTATCAGGCAATTTAATGGCAGCAATGGCTAGTACTTATTAGTTACTATTTAACTACTACTTTCTAGAATTTTTCACTGTGAATATTGATGTAAGAAGGTCATGATTTCTGGCAACTTATACAAATTGTGTAGGAAGTGTAGGAAAGTAAGTTGGTATTTTTTATGCAGCAAACTGGATCAAATTAAATTGTATTAGGCCTAAGTAATGTTGATGATTTAATTAAATCTATTTTCAGGGTCGGATTATTATTTTAAGAAAGTACGTTACCAACGATCAGAGCCGTATATTTGAAAGAGTTACGACAAGCGCAGCAAATGAACGGTCCCGGTTCTTGACAATGGATCGCGTGGTTACTGGCCGCCATTTTGAGCCCACTTGAAGTGGTTAAGATGTCTGTGTGATAGGTTTTTGTTTGTGCAATATTGGGAATCATGCTTTATTGCGCTCCCGTTACTGTTCGAATCGACACAAAGGGAACTATAAGAGAACATGGAACACAGAGCTTATAGGAACACAGAACAGAGGATGTGGAACATGAGGAACAAGAAACAAATAGGGGACAGGGAATATCATAGAGAATAGCAGGGAATGTGAAACAATATTTTTTATTGACCACAGAACAGAGAACATGGAACATAAAAAACAGGAACAGGGAACACAATTCATTGGGAATATCATGGAACATGGAACATAATATCTTTTATTGAACACAGAACAGAGAACTAATGGAACATGAGAAACAAGGAACATGCAACAAATACGGAATAAGGTAACACAGAACAAATAACAGGGAACACAAGGCACAGAAACATAGAACATGGAACATCATTGGGAATATCACGGAACATGCATCATAGTATCTTTTATTGAACACAGAACAGAACATGGAACATGAGGAACAAAAAAATGGAACAAATATTGAATAGGGTAACACAGAACAGATAACATGGAACACAAGGCACAGAAACATGGAACATCATTGGGAATATCACGAAACATGGATCATAGTATCACGGAACATATCTTTTTTTGAACACAGAACAGAGAGCATGGAACATGAGGCACAATGAACATGGAACAAATACGGAATAAGGGAACACAAACAGATAACATGGAACACAAGGCACAGGAACATATAACACAGGGGCCAGAGGAACATCATAGGGAATATCATGGAACACATTGAACACGGAACAGAGAACATAAGAAACATGGACCAGGGAACATAGAACATATGGAACAAGAAAATACCAGGGGACATAGAACATCACAAGGACATTAAGGAACAAGGAACATGATCACAAGGGAACACAGAAAACAAAGAGCATAGGAAACAAAAACAAGGAGCACAGGAACATGGACGAAGGAACACGAGGTAGCAGAGAACATAAGAACAAGAACACAGAAAACATGGAACAAGTAAAAGGGATCAATGAACAGAGAACACAGAATAGTACAGAGAACATAAGTAACATGGAACATAAGGAACAAGGAACGCGTAGCATTACATGGAACATAAGGAACAAGAGCAAGAAACACTGGGAACCATTAGACAGTGAATAGAACAAATAGGAACAAGGAACAGGCACAGAAGGGACCAGAAAAGATACGGAACAAGGAACACAGAGCAGCTCAGAGAACATAGGTGACATATGGAACATGGAGAACAAAGAACATGGAACATCACGTGGAACATAGGGAACAGGGGACACGAAGCACAGGGAGCAAATGAAATAGGAACGAGGAAGAGGAACACAAAATACCAGAAGAGATAGGGAACAAGGAACATCGAACAGCTCAGAGAACATATTTAACATATGGAACATAGGGAACAAGGAACACGGAACATCACAGAGCATCATAGGGAACGTATTGGAACAGAGACATAGGGAATAGGGAACAAGAGGAGAATCACAGAGAACAGAGGTTAGGTCAGTTCTTATAAGTGCGCCGTGGAATGACTGCACTGTCAACGTTTTTGCTGATCGCCGTCTGGACTCATAATGGCGTTCAGTAACCACGTGACTTGGCCAACAACCGGCACACCACTTGGCACAACTCTTTCAAATATACGGCTCTGCCAACGATAATTTAGATTTTGAAGAAATTGCAAGAAAAACAGAGACATTCACAGGCGCTGAATTAGAAACCTTATGCATCCAGGGGGGGAATGATTTATTTTGATTTTTATGAAGAGATTATTTTAATCTGTAGATTTTCCATGATTAATTTGATCTCAAATTGTATCAAATATTTATTTAAGAAATTTTTTGTGTTTATCGTGCAAATAGCCTGAATAGCAGCAGAACAAAGAATATGCATACATAAGTGTCAACATTTATGATGTACAAAAAATCGGGGCTTCTTTTAAGGAATTTTTAGAACTGCATAAGCCCTACTTTAGCTTCCCATTCTCCTTGATAAATTACTTCCAATCGGATGACAATGACCCATTTTCCACTATTTTTAACTGCACAGAAGTGCTTCAGCAACTGCACAAATCCTTTTAGAACTGCACACTTTGTGTAGAACCACACTGAAAATTCTTTTGTGAAAAAAATTATTTCTTTGCATAAAAAAATAGGTGAAAGTTACTTCAGAAGTGAATTAAAATTAGAAAATTTATCATGAGTAGATTTTAACAATAATCGAATAATGCCATTGTTGTTGTTTGCAGGCGTATTTGATAGCGTCAGGAAAATCTTTCGACGACGCTGAAGTTGAGGACAGGCATTTCAACGAAGCATTTGCAAGACGAAAAAGAACTCAACACCAATAATAAGAAGAAATATTTAAAAGAACAGATAACTTTAGGAAAATTCTGACAATTTGACGACTGGAACCTTTATCTGTTTCAGATTCATGCACACGCCTGCCAGTCTGTGCATGGTGTGCAATAATAAATTATTGTGACAGTCGTTATTCAATGTTGTGTCTTCCCTAATTGCTTGCATTCTGCGTGCATGTATGTTTATAATTATACGGGCACCTATAGTTTGCCAGGTTTTGTCTGAAAGACAATTCACAGAAAATAACTGCTCAAACCCGAATAGGCCTATCAAAACATCATGTAATTAATCCTGGAATCGGTTCTGTCACAGATGATATGTCGTAGGCTATAGTTTAGATTTCTTCCGGTCATGTCAGCATGGGTAGCCACATTAAGAGCACAAAGGATGGGTTCCGAATGAGCGAATTCATTCAACATTTGTGACAAATCTATTTACACACTGAGATCGCAAACTGAATCCACGCTGTGTCAGTCACCGATGCGCAAACTACACAATGAAATCACCCATACCTCTGCATTGTCTGCACGTTTTCGGCTGTCTGCTTGTTTAGGACATCGACGTATATTGAGTGGACATAGCATGAGCCGGCAGAAAATGAGGCCTTGCGCGTTGTGTGGCTGTGACGTCACGCATGGCAGGAATGTATAGCTCGTTATGAGATAAGGCCCTATATCTCACAATTTCCGCCCTGAGAAGTAGACATAATGAGTAGATGTCAATGTAGCAAGCTCGGACAATTTGACCAGTACAGCCTTGACTTTCGGACATTTGACCAATACAGCCTTGACCTTTGACCCATTTGACCAATACCAGCCAAAAAAATTGAGTGCCCGCGCAGTTTGACCAATGTCAGCCTTACTTTTTCAAAATCGACGTCTGGCGTAAAAAAATTTCTCTGGCGTAAAAAAATTTCTCTGGCGTAAACATTTTTTCTCCGGCGTATACAAAATGGACTACCCGAAGAAAACTGTTACTGAATTACGAAAAATCGCCGAGCGGAGCGGTAAGGATGGATATTTTACAAGACGGTGGAAAGCGGCGTTCATTGCTAAAATTGACGCCCACATCCGCGAATGCTACGACGATGAATGCCCATGCAAGTATCCACGGCCGGATCGACAACAAGGGCCAGGCACGATTACCGTCGTTCGTCGTCGGCGCAATGGCAACTCACCCCCGTGTGATGTTAGTTTGATCGACAACGAGATCATCGTCGTTAATTGTCAATGCAATGGCAACTCATGCCTGTGTGACGTAAGGGCATGAGTGGACTACGATGTAGATACGGGATTACAATATCGCAAACGATTTTACACCGTTGGTTTATAATCGTCTTTGGATCAATCGAATATTATTTTTTTTTTCTCCGGCGTATAGAAAATAACTGAAAATGGAATATACAGCTCGGCCTAAAGACAGGAGATCCCAATATAAAATGGACTACTCATCGTATAATCTGAAAGAATTACGACAAATTACTAAACAGAGAGGACAAAGAGGATACTCGAGTTTGCGAAAAGCGGAACTCATAGCGTTCATATTGCAGGGAGATCGACTAGGCGCTCGGGCTCAGGTCGCCAAAGCACCAGCGCATACTCCCGCCACTGTACGAGAATTGCGCGAAATTGCGAAAAAGAGAGGTGTGCGAGGATACTCGAGATTAGCAAAAGCGGAGCTTACGGCATTCTTGACTACTACTTGGAAATTTTTGCATCCGGGGAAAAATAAAACAGTTTTTTCGGATTGGCTGACTAGTGAGATTAGTAAGTTACCCCCGCAAATAAAACCGCCCATTCATAGGTTCAAACTTCGAGAGACTGCGACGGCTATCAAAGGGTTTACAAAAAGATACACGATCGATGGCGACAACGGGATCGATGTTGCAACTTTTCTCAAGGCTGTAAGACCGCAGGTAGTTAGGCTGCTAGGGAAAAATCGCGGGGTAAAAGTTCAATTCGATCTCATGTGTGTAATGGAGAAAGTAGATATGAAAACCGGCGAAGTAGTAACGGCTGAGCCTAATTTCAAATCAAAGAGTGATATTATTTTAGAAGCAACCGATGTGAGGGAAATATATGCCAACGCAGCGGATAAAATTAAGGAGAGCATGGCAAGTTTTCAGATGCGGGGGAGTAATTGGAGATTCAAAACTGTTTTGAAGTTGGATATCGATACAGTGGTATATAAACCATTGAAAGGAAGTTCTTATATTCCACTTCCAGATTATTTAGCGAATAAAAAGGCTATTATTAATATGAAGAACAAAGATGGAGAATGCTTCAAGTGGTGTGTAACGAGGGCTGTAAACCCCGTTGAAGAACATCCGGAGAGAATAACGAAAGAATTAATTAGACAGTCTGAGGAACTCAATTGGTCTGGTATTGAATTCCCAGTAGCAGCGGATGCTAATGTGATAGGTAAGTTTGAGAAAAATAATAATATTAGTATTAATGTTTTTGGTTACGAGAAAGATGTGAATGTATTCCCACTATATATATCAAAGCATGAGAATGATAGGTGTGTAGATCTATTACTCATTTCTGATGGAGAAAAGAAGCATTATTGTTGGATCAAGAATTTCAACAGACTGATGGCGGTGAAAACAGAAAATACTACTACATCAATGTACTATTGCAAAAGATGCTTGATAGGGTTCAGTAGAAAAGAATCGCTTCACAAACATACTGAGTACTGTTCGCAGCAGGACGCCCAACGAATAGAACTTCCAGAACCTGGGACTATGCTAAGTTTTACACATTATTATCGGAAGATGCGTGTACCGTTTGTGTATTTTGCCGACTTTGAATCGTTCATCAAACCTATCGGTACATGTCAACCCGTTCCTAGCACGTCTTACACCAACAAGTATCAAAAACATACACCCAGCTCGTTTTGTTATCACATGAAATGCTTCGACGATGATGTTTATTCCCAAGAGCCGGTGCGTTTTACAGCTGAAAACGAAGACGATGATGTTGCTCAGTTATTCATAGACTCTATCGAAGAAAATGTAAAACGAATATACAACGAGTTCAAATTCCCCAAGAGGATGATATTCGGCAAAACTGAACAGAAATGTTATGACGAAGCTGTCAACTGCCATATCTGTGGGGGAGAGTTGCGTGAAGATCGAGTTCGAGATCACTGTCATTTGACTGGAAAATTTAGAGGAGCCGCTCACAACCTTTGTAATCTGAAATACAAAGTCCCCAAGTTCTTCCCCGTCATATTTCACAATTTGACAGGTTATGACAGCCATTTATTTATCAAGAAATTACGAGGTGAACACGGCGAGAAAATCAAATGCATTCCCTGCAACGAAGAAAAGTATATCTCATTCAGCAGAGAGGTCGTCGTGGATAAATTTGTGGACAAAGATGGGAAAGAGAGAGAAGTCAAGCGCGAATTACGTTTTATCGATAGTTTTAGATTCATGCAGACGAGTCTCGACGCGTTATCGAAAAATCTTCAGAAAGATCAGTGCAAGAATTTAGGGAAATTTTTTGAGGGTGAGAAGTTGGATCTTTTACTCAGAAAAGGCGTTTACCCGTATGATTACGTCGACGGTGTTGAAAGATTAAACGAAACCGAATTGCCACCAAAGCATGCCTTCTATTCAAAACTAAACGATTCGGGCATTAGTGAAGAAGATTACGCGCACGCGAAAACGGTATGGGTCAAATTTGAATGCAAAACATTACGCCAATATCACGACTTGTACAATTTATCGGATGTTCTATTATTAGCGGATGTCTTTGAAAACTTTAGAGACGTCTGTATGAAGAACTACAACCTAGATCCTGCGTGGTATTATACTTCGCCCGGACTTTCTTGGGACGCGGCGTTGAAGACGACTGGTGTAGAGTTGGAGTTGTTGAGTGACTACGATATGTTGCTGATGATCAAGCAGGGAATACGAGGAGGCGTCAGCACGATTTCACATCGATACGCGAAGGCGAACAACGAGTACATGGGGGAAGCTTTCAATCCCACCCAGCATTCAGTATTCATTCCATACTTGGACGCGAACAACTTGTACGGATGGGCGATGAGCAAACCGTTACCAACTCATGGGTTTGAATGGATGAACGATGACGAATTGAATGATTGGAGAAACATTACCGAACGAGATGGCGCGGGATGTGTGTTAGAAGTCGATTTAGAATATCCGAAGGAATTGCACGACCTGCATAATGATTATCCTCTAGCTCCTGAGAGTGTAAAACCTGCGGGATCGAATGTCTCAAAACTAATTCCAAACTTGAACGATAAAAAGAAGTACGTCGTTCATTACGAAAATTTAAAATTGTACGAAAGGCTCGGATTGAAAATCGTAAAAATACATCGAGGAATAAAATTCGTGGAAAGTGCCTGGCTGAAAAAGTATATCGATCTGAATACCAACCTGAGAACGAAAGCTACGAACGATTTTGAGAAAGACTTTTTCAAGCTGATGAACAATAGCGTTTTCGGTAAAACAATGGAGGCTATCGAGAATCGAGTTGACATACGATTGGTGAGTGATGAGAAGGAAGCTATCAAGCTAGTCGCGAAAACTAATTACGACAGACGAACGATTTTCGATGAAAACCTCATCGCCGTTCACATGAAAAAGACCAAGTTGTTTTACAACAAGCCGATATATCTAGGGATGTGTATATTAGACGTCAGTAAGACGCTCATGTATGATTTTCATTATAATTACATCAAGGCCAAGTACGGAGATAGGGCCAAGCTATTATTCACCGATACCGATTCTTTGGCGTATGAAATTAAAACGGAAGACTTCTACAAAGATATTTCCCGCGATGTCCAAAGTATGTTCGATACTTCAGACTATCCGAGAGATCACCCATCCGGCATAGAAACGGGTGTAAATAAAAAAGTGGTTGGTATGTTCAAAGACGAGGCCGCGGGAAAACAGATTGAAGAATTTGTCGGGCTGCGATCCAAGTTGTACTCTTACAAGATGGCGGGTGAAGACTACAAGAAATGTAAAGGCGTGAAAAAGAACGTCGTCAAGAAATCAATCACTCACGCAGATTACAAAGACTGCGTGTTTACGAAAAGACAACAGTCGAGAGCGATGAACGTCATTCGATCCTATCGCCATGAAATTTACACCGAAGAAGTAAATAAAATAGCTCTGTCCGCCGACGACGACAAAAGAGTAATAATGGACGACGGGATCCACACCCTAGCCTATGGGCACTACACGCTGAAAACTAAACAAAATAAAGAATAATTTACACTAATATAAAATGGATGCGGTAAAAAAAGTGTGTACCAAATGCAAAAAAGAAAAAAGCTTGGACGAATTTCACAAAGATAAGTTACAGAAGAGCGGGTATTACCCCAGCTGTAAAATTTGTAAAAATGCCAAAGTAAAAGAGCTTGCGCACAAATACGCGAGTCAGGAAAATAGGGAAAAAAAGGAAAATAAAGTTTGCAGCCGATGTAAGATTGAAAAGAACATATCGGAATACGACAACAATCGATTTCAAAAAGATGGAAAGGCGAATGAATGCAAAAATTGTAGACATAATTATTATCTCGCCTGTGTAGAAGCCCGAAAGCTCATTAGTTTGTGAAACATCTAGATGAAATATTAAAATGAGCTATACAACTGTGAAAAATATAAATGTCGAAGGCGTAGTCCTCCCGAATCATCCGTTGACGAATTTTGAACTACTAGATGCCGCGAAAAAACTAAATATTCCAAACTTCAGGGGAGTATTTCTCAGAGACGAGCTGCCGAAGAAACCTAGACGGACTGAATGTGGGATATTGAATCTAGACGATTCTAATGGAACCGGCTCGCACTGGGTCGCTTTTTTGAAGAACGGCAAGGATAAAATATATTTCGACAGCTATGGCCTGCCCCCTCCTACAGAACTGGTAAAGTATTTACAGAGTCCCGTGTACTACAATAGCGAACGCGTACAGCCCGACAACGAAGTGTTTTGCGGTCATTTGTGTCTGTACGTCCTGGAAAAAACATGTAAAGATGGAGTGAATTTTCAAGAAGTTATAAACAGCCTGCATTAAAAATTATTATATTCAAAATGCCTGTTGATAAATTTGGACATACGGATTCAGGCTCTACTCAAAGAGTAATTGCTGGCGGAGTTACTGAAAGTCAAGTAAACAGTACTTTTCTAAGGCTGGATGGAGCAAACCCCGCGACCGGAGATCTAAATATGAGTGGTCATACTATTAGAGGTCTGCCTACAACGAATACAACGAATACTGCGAATACTCCGGAAGCGGGAATAGATGAGGCTGTAAGTCGGGGGCAAGTAATAGATTTACTGCGGAATCACGACGACGTCCCGACTGACAATAATCATTTGACGAACAAGAAATACGTCGATGAACAACTTACTTCGAAAGTGGCGGCGGTAGTAGGACCCGCGGTTAGCGCTTACAGTTCAACTCAACAGGCTATACTCGCTAGAACTCACACTGCAGTTACTTTTGACGTAATAAGATGCGGCACCGCAAAACACGGTATTGAACAGGGTATCGGAACGACTTCTTTCTTCCCCAGTAAAGCCGGGTACTATATCGTTTCGGCGTACATAGAATTTTGCAACAATAGTAATACCGCGTATGGCACCGTCCACCTGTATAAAAATGGGGCATCGTACATGCAAATTGCGGGCGGAGGGAGCACGAAAGGTTCGCACAACCATTCAATCGGTAGTAACATAGTTTTTCTAGACGAGTTCGATTACGTCAACATACACGCTTTTTCATCCATCGCTACGAATATTTTGTGTAGGGACTTTTCTGCGGTGTTCTTACGGCCCTAATTAATAAAAATTATTATATTCAAAATGCCTGTTGATAAATTTGGACATACAGATTCTGGATCTACGCAAAGAGTAATTGCTGGAGGCGTTACGCTGTCCCAAGTAAACAGTACTTTTCTAAGGTTGGATGGGGCAAATCCGGCGACTGGGAATCTAAATATGAATGGCAGCTGCATCAAAGGCCTGCCAATAACGAATAATCCGGATGCGGGAATGGATGAAGCGCTAAGTTGGGGACAAGCTATAGATTTGATTACGAATCACGCGGGCATTCCGTCAAACGATAATCATTTGACGAATAAAAAATACGTGGACGAACGAATTGCTTCGATAGCGCCTAGCTCCACTGCCGAGGTCGCATTTGGCCCAACGTTTAGTGTTTACGCCCTCTCGGCTCAAGCCGTCCTCGCTAACACAGTAACGCGAGTAGTATTTGGAACTGTAAAATTCGATCCGGATAATTGTCTAGTCAATTCGAACCGTTTCCTTCCTCGGAAAGCCGGATGTTACATGGTTACGACGTGTTTGGAAATACGCGACATTAGTGGTAAATATACCGAAAGTATTGGCTTGTACAAAAGTGGGGGAGTGTACACGCATATTGTCGGCGGCGGAGGTACGGCCGGGTCGAAAAAATATGTATCGAGCACTAGCCTAGTTCGATTAACTAATACCGATTATCTCGAGATATTTATTACTTCGCCTAATTGGCTAAATATTTTAGTTCGCGATTTTTCGGCGGCATACTTACGACCTTAGAATTCAAAACCGATTCAAGTTTTGAATTTGAGTACTACACTTCATCAACCATTCTATCATGATCTTCAATATACCACGCTCATTTTCTGACCGTCCGATTGAAACCTCAGTAACTTGTCTGAAATCACCATTGCGTACGCTTCCGTATTAGCTGGCGGCGCCGTATTGAACGTACCTTTGATCTGGATATCGACCACCGATGACTTCAGACGCTCGGATTGCTTGCTCACGTCAAACACCATAATCGGAAACAGATCTTTGAAGTCCGAGGGTGTGATATTGCATTGCGTCGTTAGTTCGTCCATTCCATAGTATTTTTCACTGAACGCGGCTGCTGCTCGGTACACCCGCGCGAATTGGTGATTCGGAAATGATAGATTATAGTCGACAACTGGGTATCGGTCCTGGTTCATCATCACGAACATGTTCTTCAGATCGCAATGATTGAAAACGGATGGATTGCGTAGTTGATCGCCGCTTTTGTCGGTTTGAAAACCCAAGATGATGTACCTAGGCTTCTCAGGTAATGTCTTGACGCTAAGTCTCCAGCTAAAATTAGTCGCCTGTGCGACGGAGGTGGTATCGCATTGACGGGCTCTGTACGCAACTGGCAGCGACGCTTTCGATTCGATCGTTTTGTACAATTGCATCTTCTCCATATCCGCGGGAATAACGTGCGGCATGAACCATGAGATTTTATCCAGCCTAACTTTCCCTGCGCCCGCGGCGGCGAGTCTAAAAATTGCGTCATCATCGGCTTTACGAACAAGAGTTAGCGTATGTTTCACACCAAAAACAACCTTGTCGTAATCATCGCAAAATCCGAAAATATGCTTCAATGGAACTACAAAGCTGAAAGTACCTTTGGCATTTGGTTTTTGAATTATATACGACTGTCTCACGGCGAAACCTTGATTATTCGCGATAACTGCCGTCGCCCCGCTGTCCTTGTACCACAACTGATTCAAACCTTGAGCTAGTTGAAAATCATTCGGGTATTTGAGTAATCCGAGCATCGTCGTTGCTTGGCCCGGGTGAAATAACGATTCAATTTCCTGATTCGATAGGGCATACGAAATTTGACTGAAAAGATGCATCAGCCCATTATTCGTAAGAGTTGCTTCATCGGCATCAACGTAGAAGGTGGTGGGGTTGTCCGCCTTCGTCAATCTACCCTCGAACAACAGGTAAGATTCTGCTGGATGACAAAATAGATCTTGAAGTTCGATGTTTATTCTAATCTCGCCGGAGGTGTTTAGATTCGCCCCCGATATCGGCTCATACTCGTACCATTCGTAGCGTTCGACGCTTTCATCGCTCAATGGTTGTTCGGTAAATCTCAGAATATCGGATGATTGCATTTTTACTACTACGCGATAATATTTTTTACGCGACCTTCATTCCGGCGCCGTTTAGCGAGCGTACTAAATCTTGTATCGACATGGCGGCGTTCTTCTTCAGGCCATCCCCCATCATCAGATTATTAATATTCGGGATATTCGAGATCGACCCTACACTACCGACGCCACTCAGCCGCTCTAAAATTTGTCTAGTTTCTGGCGTAACAGCCTGTTTCTGAGGAGTAGGAGTAAACAGTTTGACCACTGCTTTGTCCACTAATCGTTTGCCGGCATCGATTGCGGTTGTTTTCCCAACATCGATGGCCTTTTTCCCAATTTCTTTCGCCACGTCTTTACTCGCGTTGAGAGCGGTCGTTGCTAATTGTTTGGCGGCGTTCGACGTAACTAGCCGTTTGAAAAATCCCGAAATTGTATCGAATATTCCCGATCCTCCGATTACGTATTGTTTCCTATACCTCCTTCTATTAATGACTTGCATTTTACTTGAATTTTATAATGCCATCATTATATTTTTGTAGGCATCTTTACTCAGCACTTCCTCCCTCAATAACGCGTCGCACATCGCCACGATCTCGTTTCTCACGCCGGTATTGCCTGCTTTGAAGCTTTCAATTCGTAGTTCTAGCTGTTTCGCTAATACATTTGGATCTTCGGAAATAACGATTACACCGACGCCTTTGCCCGCTGTCGGTGTATTACGAGCTCTCTTTTCCCATATCGGTTTGATAATTTCTCTATATTTGACGCTCGCAGATGCTTTGGGTTTGTTAGGATTTTTTGGCTGTCTGATAGCATCCGTCGCGAGTAGAATCTCGGCGTAATCGTCTCTATCATTATTATCGTATATCGACATGTTCGGCTGTTTCATCGTCAACAACTCCCAAAGCCCCGGTGTTCCGCTATACGTCTTATTTCCAACCGTCACATCGTCACCTTGAATAAAAATCGGAGTGTCGCCGATGTAGAATTGTCCATTTTTTGATCGTATTCCGAACGTCGTGTCTACAATTTTTCTATCGGAGGCGTATTGATGAAGGTACTTGGTGGCTACATCACCTAATTCTAAAGTTCTAATATCCTCAGCCGGATCGTCGCTATACGCTTCTATCGAGGGATACTGAGGAAATTGAACCTTCAACGAAGCGGGTAGCGTCTGTATCGCGTTTGATGTAGCTATCGAGTTTTCATTGATGGCGGATAGTAAGACATTCTGCTCTTTAGAAATTGCGGATTGCGAATCGACGATAGGCTTGTACAGCTTGGTTAGTTCTTGTTGCAGCCCCGAATCCCCCAATCTCTCCGATAAAAAGTTCTGTTGAATATTCTTCTTGGATTTCAGAAACTCTTCGACTATGAAATTTCTTTTCGCCGGGTCATCTATCTTTAGAAACGACATTTTTAATAAAAAATTAATGTTTTTCGGCGTGTTTTTCGGCGTGTTTTTCTACATGTTTTTCGACATGTGTAAAAACACAAGTTAGACGTATTTTCAGACATAGCGACATAGGTCTACATAGGTCTACATAGGTCTACAAAACTCTACAAAACTCTACATGATTTCATACATGTTCACGTTAGTCGTCTTTCTCACAGATTCGGAATTTTTCTCAAACATGCTTTGAAAGGACTGCCTGACCTCTTCTCTCCCCCGATCGATGAGTGATTGTTTCGTTTCCTCGTCCATCGCGTCTATCGCAACTTTCGACTTACTTTTGATTTCTTCTTTCATGCCATTGAATTTTTCAATCTCGCTTAGAATCAGAGAATATTCCTCATCTGAAATGTGATCATCCACGAGAGCTTTTGAAATATGGTCGCTGATCGTGTTGAGCTTCGCGTCAGCTAGCGTTTTGATCTTTTCATGCTTCTCCGCCTTCAGGGCGAGCTTTTTACAGATTCGGCTGCCAATTATACTCAATAGCCCCGCACCTAGCGCTGCCCCTTCCATAGCAATAGCGATGGGGGTTGCAATTATGGTGGCTAGTACACCGATTCCCGAAATTCCGAGGCCCATCGTGACCACCATGAGGAAGTTGTCTACTGCGCCGATTACGCTCACACTTCTATGGTACTTTTTACTCAACGTTGCTCTTTTGTCTCGTTCTTGCTCGATCTCCTTTTTGATTTCGCTAATCTTCTGAAGTCGATACGTTTGTGCGGACCCTGCGGCTATTTGTATTTCACCTTCTGGCGCGGAGGGTGTTATATTTGTTAGGTTCGGATAGAGTTTGATGCCTTCGTATTCCATTCGTTTATTTATTAGCAATATATTTTTTTTACTGTTGATAATTTACATAGCATAGCGAATCTCCTTGGTTTATAGTTACTAGCGAATCGGAGTTGTTTTGAATGGAAACTATGATATCATCAACAACCACATCTTCTGAAATCACTCCGTCTAGTAGGCTACATCGCCGTTCTTTGATACTCTGTCTGAGGGAAACGAGGCAAAGACCCGCCGCCATTTCTACACCGAGTCCAAGCCTTAGCGTATTTGCCGTCTTTGGTTGTATCGTGATATCATTTTGCGCAAAAATCTCCCATCGCAGACCTCCTAGTTGTCTATTTGGAGTGCGAGTAACACCGCTCGTAATCTTCCAAAAGACTGAAACGGGCTGCGTTCTAACCTCTACCGGTCTAGTTGGTTTAGTTCCAAATTTGTGTATTGGCCTCGACATTTTATAATAGAATAATTTATAATATCATGCCGAGAATCGGAATGTTTTGAAACGGAGAGTTGGGGCCCAACAAAAGTCCGTCGCCCCTAGCATACCCCGACCCTGTTTTCATGTACAGCCCGGATGCCGTTATTGAGCTACCTTTTTGCCACGGAGACAAGTACAAACCAGATCCGGCTGCTCTTATTTTGCACGCCATGTCGCCTTTCTTGACATACATTACACCCGAGCCGCTGATTTTGTCTACAATCTTAGTAGTTGCCGCGGAGCCGAGACCACTTAGTGCGCCCATCGCCAAACTTGGCAGTGCATTAGACAGAAGGAACCGTCCCGCTGTCGCTAGAAACGGAAGTATAGCGCCTATGAATCCGCCTTCGACTTTCTTGTTGTTCTCCAATTGCGTTTTACTCATTTTAATAATCATGCCAGTTCCTTTTTGGTAGGCTGCTGCCATTTTATTGATTTGCGCCTGGGTGAGGGCCAAAACGTGTTCGCCATTCAAATCATCGTGCGATAGTTTGATACTCACGCCGCTCCCCGCTTGAAGCGATCTTTTAATTTTGTCTTGTTGCGCTTCTGAAATATTAACTTTTACGTCCGTGTAACGATTCATTTTATTAATTAATTACAAAAACTTTCAAACTTCTCTGATGTGAAATCGAATCGCCAATTCTTCACCTCGAAGATTTAGTAGGTTCCCGTGTTGGTCTGTGAGCCTCGTTTCCATCGTTGAAATTGTAGATAGCAAAATCGGGAGATATATCAAATTATGCGGCACTTCGATAATCTTGTAACCCGGGCCTACGTTTGGGAAAAAAGAATATATCACGTTTTCCGATGTTCCGTTAGTGTACGAAGACCCGATAATGTCGCTGGTCACTCTCAGGCTGCTTACACTCATTATATTTACCAAGTTCTCCGATTCATTATATCCGCCCGAATAGATCCATTTGTCGAACCCTAGAACCTTTCCGATCGAATTCTTTGACGTAAAGTCAACCATATAACCTGCCGCCGATATATTTACCACAGACCTCAGCGTATTGGTGTTTGGTGCTATTGAGATACAGTATTCTCCATTTACTTCGTCGTAATGCCCATTCCCCTTCATGACCCTCTGTATATATTCGTTGATATCCGTTATTTCATAGCAACCCTCTGGAACTTGAATGTTAATCCACGGTGTGTCGGAATTCGGCGAATACCTGAAGACGTTGTTTGTCGCATCGATATTTGGAAAAGAATAGTACGTCTCAAGGGCAACTAAGGCCATTTCATATTTCTTATTCTTCTCCAGTTCGAGTAGTGGATTAAACTTCGTTCTGATTCGCGTGCTCTTTTCGCTGAGAAAAATGGAAAATGATGTTTTTGGTTCCGTGTTGCAGGCCGTCTTTTCCGTGTTTTCCGATATCTGTTTGAGAAGCGATGATTCCATTTTTACTATACAATACAATTTTACAATGGCGGATCCTCGATTATATAAAATTCATCGAGTCCGCGTCGGTATTTACCATTGTACTTGTCGCTAGTCAGGTCTAAAACCACGAATCCATGAGGTTGTTCCCATACCGTTTTGCATAGTTTTCTAAATTCATCTTTCGACATGTCTGTACTCACGTGATCGTTGTAAATATGATTACAATTTTTCAGGTCTTGTTTGAACAGGCAAATAAAGTTTGCATTTTCTCTGATTGTTTGGCGCGGTAATTTGAAATAATTCTGGGCGAGGTAAAAACAATCTACATTACTATGCCTCCCCCGATTATAATACGTTTCACATTTGTTTTGTTTTTCCAATTGAAGATCATCGAATATCATCAGGTTCTTCTTTTCAACACTCAAATCTCTTGGGTCGGGTACATCTTCGGCGCTCTCAAAGAACTTGGCAATTATATCGGATTTAGCGTCTATGTTTTTTGCTATTTCCTCCATAACGAGGTCTGGCGACGCATTTCGGCCCACGATTTCATCTCGGTGGTCGAACAACCAAACGATCGCTTCTTTCGGCAATTTTTCTTCGTATGCTTTTTTAATAATGCGATATTCCGGTTGAAACAGAGAAGTACCGAATACCTGCAAGTTATTATAATCCAACCAGTCCGGCCTGAGTAAAAGATTGAGAAGAAGCGTCGTTTTTCCACACGCCGATTTCCCAACTATCAAACCGCGTATGCTTTTGGGTAACAACGGATTATTGAATCTTTTCGAGAGCGCGGTGCCCCAACTCATATCTCTAATCTCCATTTTTAAAAATATATATTATTAAAAAACGAACTGTATTGCGTAAAGTGTAAAAAACAGACCCAAACGAGAGATGTGCAGAACGCCGTGGCCAATAATGGGAGATCGATGCTCAGAGGTGTTTGCGTCGTATGCGGGAAAACAAAAACTCAATTCGTGAAGACGCCCGCTGTTGCGCAAGGTGGGGATCTAGTTAGTTCACTGAACGCTGCCACCAGCAACATTAAATTACCCTGGGCTAAATTCCCGGGCGAATTACATCTGCCAGGCCATCAGTTTACTGGTCCCGGTACTAGACTAGTTTTGCGTCTGAATCCCAACGAAACCCCCAAAGATTGGAGCAAGCCTATAAACAGGGTAGATAGTGCGGCATACGTTCATGACCTGGCATACAATCAACACACTGATACGGCTTCTAGGAATGTCGCCGATAGAGCAATGATAAACCAGTTGAATAATATACCTAATCCAAGTCTGCGGGAACGAATAGAACGGGCGATAGTCAAACCTATTTTGGCCACTAAAACGAGCCTCGGGCTAGGTTTAAAAAAAGCCTAGAATTACAGCAGGACCTGAAATGGACTAATCAATTAGCGAATGAATTACACAAACCAGTAGTGAAAAATTTTAGGACGAGACGGGTCCGTGTTGGGGGGATTGACCAGATTTGGGCGGCTGATCTAATCGACATGCAGGCCTTCGCTAGAGATAATGATGGCGTGAAATTTCTATTGACCGTCATAGATGTGTTTTCCAAGTATGGGTGGATCATTCCATTACATGACAAGAGTGGGAAGTCTACAGCCGATGGGTTCGTGAAGATACTCGGGGGCGGTCGACAGCCAGTCAAAGTTTGGTGCGACAAAGGGAAAGAATTTTATAATAAAAATGTGAAGAATTTAGTCGAGTTGTATTCTACCGAAAACGAGGGAAAAAGTTCCATCGTAGAAAGATGGGTGCGTACGATGAAAGAGAAGATGTTCAAGTACTTTACGGCTAATTCAACTAGAAGATATATCGATGTATTAGACGAAATGGTTAGTAATTATAATCAAACGAGACATTCTTCCATTAAAATGACTCCCGCCAAGGCTAGTTTGAAGGTGAACGAAAAGACAGTATTTTTGAATTTATACGGCGACGAGATTTCAGAGCCTATTATACCAAAGTTTTCAATCGGCGATCGAGTCAGAATAACTAGGAAGAAGAACATTTTTGACAAAGGATATATACCTAGATGGACGGAGGAGGTTTTTGTAGTATCTCAGGTTCAATATACAGATCCACCAACTTACAAGATTACTGATTCTAATTCTGAGGAAATACAAGGCTCATTCTATGAACAGGAGCTACAGAAAACGACTCAAGAAATATTTAGAATCGAAAAAGTGATTAGGAGGCGCGGAAAGAAATCACTCGTAAAATGGTTGGGCTACCCAGTCTCGTTCAATTCATGGATCGAAAATGAAGACTTGGTAACATTGTGAAACGATTTTGACAAAATAGCCTATGTCGTGTTTGATATCGATAACGAAAGTGAATGAAAAGACTGTGGACCTAATAGCACATCGTCAATACTGCGGGAAATTTCCAACTTTTTACGCGGTGTTCCTAAAAACTGAACCTCTACTATAGCTGCAATAATTTGTACATTTTGATAAAACTTGGAAAAACCTCAGTTTGGGGGACCTGAATCAGATTACTGTTGGTGTTGTAAATGGAACAGCAAAGGAATAAATTAGTCTATCTCGCAATAATATTCCAAAATTTCTGCTGTTAAATTCTCTTTTTTACGTTCGCGGTGTATTTAGCTTTGAGGAGGCGGTTAATTGCGCGCAGATCTTCGCTCGTCGGACTTTGAACCTGCTGTGCTTACATCGCACAGAATCATCGTGCGGCTACAATCGTGTCTACATTAAAACGCGCGTTTTAGTGTGGCCAGGATTGTAGGCTTGTATTTATTTCTCGGTACATTACGGTTTTTTGCCCCCACTTGCAGCCCCTTCTACTATTCTTGGGATGAAAATGAAGACGTGCCGACATTGCGCCGACGACGAACGACGGTAATCGTGCCTGGCCCTTGTTGTCGATCCGGCCGTGGATACTTGCATGGGCATTCATCGTCGTAGCATTCGCGGTTGTGGACGTCAATTACAACAATCAACTCCGATCTCCGCAGTCTTGTTGTATTTCCAACCAAGCCGAGCTGCCTGGCGATTTTTTGTAATTCAGTTTTAGTTTTATTCGGGTAAACCATTTTATATTGGGATATCTTGTCTTTATACCGAGCTGGATATTCCATGAATTTGAAAAAGTAAGGCTGACATTGGTCAAACTGCGCGGACACTCAATTTTTAAGGCTATATTGGTCAAATGGGTCAAAGGTCAAGGCTGTATTGGTCAAATGTCCGAAAGTCAAGGCTGTACTGGTCAAATTGTCCGAGCTTGCTACATTGACATCTACTATAATGTACTTAGATGCAACATAACGTGACATAAGGAACAGAGGAACATCATAGATAATATCACGGAACACAATTTTATTGAGCACAGAACAGAAAACACAGGGAACAGGAACATGGAACAAAAGAGCATCATATGGAATATCACGGAACATGGATCATAGAACACAAAGAAAGCAAAACAGAGAACATGAAACATAGGCAACACAGAACATGGAACATAAGGAACAGTAACATGGAACATCAAAACTCTGCACTCGTAAAAGGTCACTCTCTAACTTCTATGGCGCCTTGTAACTGTCCCATAGGCCTATCCGGTAAACATAGAAACGTATAAACGCCAAGGAAGTGATTTCACGCTGTATCAGTCACCGATGCGCACACTGCGCCGTCATTGAGCTTATTATTTACACAAGCACATTCATGACATTGTATTGATTGTTATATAATGAAGCATTGTTCTGATACCTAGTAAAAAAACCAAACATTAAGGAAGTAATAAAAGTTTTTAACCCTATGCATAATAGTTTTTTATTATTTGTTCAGGGCTATTGCAGAGCGACATAACGGCCTCAGTTGCATAAGACTTATGCCATGCGCCATTTTGTTGCGCCAGCATGTGATATATACACCGTGTCCAGGAAAAGGGACCCATTTTGTAAATATGAAAAGAAATAGTAAATATTAATCGATTTTCACAATTCATAGACCGTTCTTATCCTAGCATATTTCTCTAACAATTGTGAAAATAGAAAAGTTCCAGTCCAAATAATTAAGTCATAATGACGTCATTTGCGCAAAAAGTCAAATTTAAGAGATGATGATGATGATGATGATCCCGTCTAGCTAGCCCGGAGGGTTAGCCAATGGGGATGAAGTGTTAGCGACTTCATTTTCAAGGCCTCGGCATATGAAGGCGGTGGCCAATCCTCTCTCTCGCCGTCTCATCATCCACTGACCGTGAGGTCAGTGTACTCATCATAGCTGAGATAAATGCGCAAAATCATACAAAATGTCAATATTGTTATGCTGTAATTTATCAATAATATTGTAAGTTTAATTTAATTTTTATATCTGAATTATGTCAGACTGCAATTTGTGGTCAAAGTGTACACCTTTGGCCTCAAAGCAAGCTTCAAAACGGTCGCGCTAATAGCCAACAGCAGCATCGATAACCAGCTTGTCAAAATCCTCCCAGGCATTAACAATTCGCTCACGGAGTTTTTCAATGTCTCTTATCCTTGTCTTGTAGACTGCACCTTCTTCTCAATAAGTCTCCAAATCTTATCAGCGGGCTTTAAACGAGTTTATGAAGCGCCTCGATTCCCAAATGGAGCACCTAACTAAAGAGATTAGTCAATTGCATGACAGCACAAGTCAGTTCATCCCTTCACCGGAGGAAGGTGAGGTAATTTTGGGAAGGCTAAGGAAAGGGGTAACACCACAAAAGGATAGGGGGATTCAACAACCTGTTGGAGCGGATTCGAACCCTGATGGCCTTCAGCTTGCTGAAGCCGTTGCTCTCAGACCGAGAGCCGCTGAGATGTATGTCCCTTCCACCGGAGCTATCCTTGGTACCTGTAGAAGACAATCCCGGCCTGGCGTGGTAGAACCTATCTTCCCTTACGACCAATCTGGAACTGACTCTGCCCTGGGACATACTCTGGAAACCTCTGATCCTACTTACTTTGCATTACCTTCGGATCCACTTAATATGAGGGCTTCGCTCCAACAGTGCGGCACCTCGCTCGGATCCACCTGGCAGATCCCTACCACCTGTGAAGTGAGAGATAAGAAGAAGGGGTGGGGGCCTCTACCACGTGACCAGTTTCCGAGGGGGTGGGTCGCTACACAACGACCAGGGCAACAGGCAGGGCAAAGGCTTTTTTGGCAGAGCATTTGCCCTGCCATGCCCTGGCGTAGCGCCGCCACTGGATTCTTGGCTCTTGTTGCGCTTATTAGTGCCTTTGAAGTGAAGAGCCGTAGGCCTAAAGCAGATGATTTGCCGAAACCTTCGTCTGTGCTCCGACATGAATCGATTAATCGTAACTGCAATTTCTATTCTGCAGCTGAAAAGAGTCGGCCAAGAACTCTCGTTGGCTGCTTAGCACAGGAATCGATGCGCGCTGAGTTTATAGCAGCCTGCCATTTGCCAAACAGTCAGTTCTACTCTCAGAGCCTTTCGAAGAGACATTTAATTTGAGAGAGCATCAGATAGAAATATGCATCTGAAATTTCTTCACGCCTTTTCGGTCAGATTGGTTGGCTACCTGGTAGGCCTAATCATGCAGCCAACTGCTTTGAGATGTGAAAATCTCATAAGTCATTATTTCAAGATTGCCGATTCCTGTCCAGCTGCAGAAGACGCAATACGAAGTGTTTATACAGTGTCACGGTCAAAGTGTGCCGCAGAATGCAACTTATCACCTAAGTGCAATCTATTCAGCTACTACACTACAAGTCGACTGTGTTACTTCTACAGTTTCGCACCGTTGAAAACACATTACGACAGTGATTGTAAATTTATGATGGTAAGTTCACCGTTTTAGCTCGTCTAGGCTTTAGGTCTAGAAATTGCAATTCGCTGTTTGATTGCAAAGAGTTTTTTAAAATGCTTTAGATTGAGTATTTCGTAACACTACATCACTCCTATAAAAATTTGATTCACAGTTTAAAATCATTGTCCTAAGTCACAATCTAATTACCATCGATTATAAAAAAAAATTGTCGGAAGTTGAGGGGGCCAGGTAGGTCTACGACGACTCTCAATGGAGTTCATTAGCGGCACCTTCAGTCTTAGTAATAATCTATATAAATAAAAATGTAACGGCGTACGCACCAAATTTAGGTGAACAGGATCTCCCAAAGTAACGGACCGATTCTTTACAAAATCTCACCAAAACGTTCCATTCGAATACGTGCGTGTTCTTTGAATGTTTTTTCTTCAAAAAACGCAATCTTTAACAACAATATTTGATCAAATTCGTCGGCTATTTCAGCTATACATTTTTAACGTCGCCGGTAATCAACACAGTGACCAGACGAAACATAGAATGAGGTTGCGTGCCGTGACGTCATAAGCGAGTCGCATAATAATTTCCGTTCATTCAAAAACGAAAGCGGCCTTTCACCATTCTTGGGCTCTATCCGCTGAAAGGAAGGGACGGTGTGAGGGTGGAAAGGAGCGAAGGGAGCGGGACGATGAGGGTGGGAGGTAGCGGAGGGGAGCGATGGAGGAGGGAGGGATGCAGGGAGGGGTAGGCGGAGGGAGAGGGGAATGGGAGGGAAAGGGGAGGGGAAGGGGAGGTGGTGGGGTGGGGGAGAGTGTGGGGAGGGAGAGGGGAGGGGGAGAGGAGGGGTAGGGGTAGGGGGAGGGAAGGGGGATGGGGGATGGGAGGAGGGAAGGCGAAGGGGGATGGGGATGCGAAGGGGGAGGGATGGGGAGGGGAGGGGAGTTGGTGGGCGAGGGGAGGGGGAGGGGAGGGGGAGGGGTAGGGAGGGATGGTTGGATGCTCTTTTCAGTCACAGCAACGCGTGGCCGGGTACGCTAGTTATAATTAAAAACTGCCAATGAGGATGGGCGGTCTGGGAATAAGGAGAGCATCTTCGTTGGCACTTCCAGCATTTTTAGCCTCAGCCGCAAGATCTCAACTCACCCAATCGCTCATCCTCGAACTAGGCTTAAGACTTAACGACGAGGAGATGAGGGTGGCAGTAGGCTTGAGACTTGGAGCGGTCATCTGCGCCCCACATGCTTGCACATGTGGTACAATGGTTTCGGCCACAGGCTCGCATAGTTTGTCTTGCTCACTTGGCTTCGGCAGGCAAGCTAGAAATTCCTCAGTGAATGAAATTGTGCTTCGCAATCTCATCAGAGCTGGTATTCTGTAGATCAGAGAGCCAGCTGGCCTCACCCGTATGGATAGGAAAAGACCAGATGGTCAAACCCTCATTCCGTGGAAAAGTGGGCGTTCGCTTATTTGGGATGTGACCATTGTCGATACCCTAGCACCGTCCTACCTGGCTGAGACTTCTGCAATAGGGTTTACTATCAAAACCGCGCACACAAAACCGCGCACACAAAACCGCGCACACAAAAGCGCGATTCACAAAACCGCGCACCCTCAGAACCGCGCACGATCATTACCGCGCACTATCATGGTGTCACGACAACTTGTCTACAGACAACAGGTCTAACGACAACTGGTCTACATACAACTGGTCCAGCGCTTGAGAAATGGAAGCTGGATTAAGTTATAAAGACGTGACATGGAGGCTGGGTTCATGAAAAACGCAATAGAAATTGAGGCTGGATGAAGGTTCTTTACAAGTAAAATAGAAGCTGGGTTAACGAAAATAACGCACGAAAAATGGAAGCTGGATAGAGGTATTTTTAGATATGAAAAAGAAGCTGAATTGACGAAAATAACGCATGAGAAACGTAAGCTGGATGAAGCTATTTTTATATATGAAATAGAAGCTGGATGCATGTTGAAATACTTGAATGCGGTTATGATCGTGCGCGGCAGTGATCGTGCGCGGTTCTGAGGGTGCGCGGCTTTGTGAATCGCGGTTTTGTGTGCGCGGTTTTGTGTGCGCGGTTTTGTGTGCGCGGTTTTGACCGGATACCCTGCAATAGCGGGCGGAGCTGCTGAAATAGCCGCTGCTAGGAAAAGCTTAAACCAAGTACTCGGAACTCCAGACAAGATAGAGTTTCACTCCAGTTAAGCTAGTCTATATTGATGTTGATGATGATGATGATGATGATGATGATGATGATGATGATGATGATGATGATGATGATGATAATCAGGACAACGACGAGTAGGGTCATTCTGGACTAGTTTTTAACCAGTAGAGTGCTGAGCCAAAACCAAGAACTGAGTACCACCGAATGGAAGGCAGTCCAACTCTAGTTCTTATAGAATCACATTTGCTCCATTGAATGTCGTCTCTTAGTGGCATCTTAACCATCGACTTTCTTTGTATTGCCTTTCTGCCCAGAAGAGGCGAGAGATGGTTGCAAAGAGCATAAGCCACTTAGAAGTCACTCGATCCTTAGCGACGTCAGAAATTTAGGAATCCAACCGCTTTACTGGGTGGACAATACAGCTCTTTGTAAAAAGTGTTATATACATATATATATATATATATGTGTGTGTGTGTGTGTGTGTGTGTGTGTGTGTGTGTGTGTGTGTGTGTGTGTGTGTGTACAGTGTGTTGCAAATGAGTAATCTGCAATATTTTATTGCGCTTAAATTAACAAGACATGACACATTGGTCTGAAACTGTTGAATGAGATAGCCATTCTCTTTTAGTAATGTTTTACTTTTAGAAATTGGATCCTCTCACTGATTTGCCGATCGCTGGTAAGTGATAATTTCCATAAAAAATATTTTACACAACGTTGTTTATAGTTTTTTCATTATTGTTTGTGACTCAGCAGTGTTGAGCTTTTCAGTTTACTGTTTTTGTGTTTGTTTTTTCTTCTGTTCTCTAGTATAAGTTGCTTTATCTTTTTTGTCAGTCACTATGTTGATTTTGCAAAGACTTCGTCATGGCCACCTTACATCGTCAACTCACTATTAGTTGGTGTCCCTATAGACAGCGGGATTTGTTAAAATCCCTTTAGGGCCTCCATTTTTTGTCGCCGATGTGAACGATGTGTGAACCTTTCATGTATACTGGTTGCAAAAATAAAAATATTTGATTGATTGATTGATTGATTGATTGATAGGTTAAAGCGAATTTTATTATTCTGAAGCTCCGACTGAGATTTTGCTTTGGTAGGCCTATTGAAGAAAGGCATTAGTCTTCGTGATTCCAATCTGGCAAGGATGACCTGCAATATTTTATAAAATTTTGAATTTTTTTTGAATTTCTTAAATTTCTTAACAATTTTTCAAATTTGAAAGTTCCTTTGTCACATCTTCAAGAACGAATTTTAAACAAATATTTTGCATGATAACAGTACTGACTATACCAAAAGGCAGCGAACTGGCTCTATTCCGTTCAGATTCTAGAAATTTTACTTTTTTCTCCACCCTAATTATGCATGCCTATGACCTTCCAAGACCATAACATTTCTGTGGAGGTGGTTATAAGGGTGAGTTCGACTTTGGAGAGTTTCTCTCCTCATCCTTTTTGCTTGAATCTGAATCCACGACGTTTGATTATTATTTATTATTGCAACACAATCATTTTATTTAGCGCCTCTTTCTTTAACAGGAGTTCCTCTCCCGGTTGTAAACGACTGGATAACCATAGTGAACCGTTTTAACGGATCTGTGAACTTCAGCCGAAGCTGGATCGACTACAAGAATGGATTTGGAGATGCTGAAGGGGGTGAATTTTGGCTCGGAAATGAGAAAGTTCATCTTCTGACCAAGAACGCCACCTATTCTCTTCGCGTAGAGGTATTTCTAAAAAATATACCTCAATAATAATTATTGAGTTATTGAACTTACATAATAATTACAGTACTTCGGTAGAAGAATGGTAGTTGCTTTATTGTTCTACTCCCGCATCACTGGACTCAAAAACGACGCGACGCTCGTGAATAATACGGTTCCCTTCACTTAGCTTTAGATTTGTTGAATTTAACGATTAAGGTTCAGAGCTGAAGAATGATTATTGTTTAAGTTGGACTAAGTAAATTTTATTTATTTGTTGTCGTTTCCGAAAAGACGGTCATAGAACAGTAACCCCTGATAAAAAAAACATACGGACAATAACCCCTAGAATAACCAGGACAATAAATCCCGTCTTGAATTATTAAAAATATTCATGTACCGGGTACATATTAGCCTACATGCTAATAATGTAGAACAATATTGTACGAACAATAACGAACTATATGGCCACGCTTCGGACCCAGAATTGATGGGTAGATGCTTTGTTTGAGACGCGACGGTAACTGACACCATGATCACGTCTTTTGTCGAGATAAGACTTAGGCCTATCCAGTGGCGGCGCCAGCTCTAAAATTTCGGCAGGTCGCGTCGGGGTCATAGGAGCTAATTGGCAGGTCGAAGAAATTGATGATTGAATTTGAAGCACATAGGTCTTCTTCTCTTCTTTAAGTTCTCTGCCCCTCAGTAAGTTTCAACTTCCAAATGACGCCATTCTTCTCTTCGCTGTGCTATTCTCTTCAGTTCGTTGTATCCGTCAGTCATCATATCCATTTCGTCATCTGTCTCGATCTTCATCTTTTTCCTTTCCCCTCCAATCTCTTTTGTCAGTTGTCATTATGCAGTTATCTTTTTTAAATCCTACTCTTTGCGGCACCTCTTCACTCGTCACTCGCTCCATCCAGCTCACATCTCATCCTTCTCCATATCCACATTTAAAAGAGGACGCTAGGTAGGGCCGGATGGTTGGATGCTCTTTTCAGCCACAGCAACGCGTGGTTGGGTACGCTAGCATATAAAATTATATATACACGGTGAACGGGAAAAAAACCCGAACCTCTACAATAAATAAAGAAATTAACACCAAACATGTAAAGATATTTTTGAGAATAAAACTTTTTTATTCCCAACTATAAACTTAAATAGTTTTTATAATTATGTGCTATTCCAGTTAAAACTTAAGTCATTTAAGATGCTTCAAAGAGCATGGAGTGACTGAACTAACGGAGGTCAACATGCAGGCACGAATTGTGCGATCAAGGTAGGTGTTGATGCGCTATCCTGCAAACTTGATTCATTTCAAATAGCCTAGACCCGTGGACTATAAAATCTGGTCTGTGATGCAAGAAAAAGTTTACAAGAAATGGTACATGATGTCGGAGAACTGAGTCAGCGTATATGATATAGGCACGGGACGAATCTGATCAAGCTGTAACTGATTCAGCAACATGCCGAGCGCGTCTATGTGCGTGTTTTGAGGCCGAAGGAGGATATTTTGAACACACATTATAACTAACAAAGGATAGTTATCTGATTCTTGTCCTTTAAGCTGAATTTTCACCAAATTTTATTGAAATATTCGAATAATTACACAAATTATCGTAGCAATAGGAGAGGTTCGGTTTTTTCCGTTCACCGTGTATATATGCCGAGTGTGGCTCGGGAGTTAACCGTTAATCAAGAGCGGATACAGAAACTTTGAATGGGGGGGGGGGGGGGGAAACAAATTCTAGGCCTTGGGTCTGGGGAAAATTTGTTCGTGTTGTCTGCCTAAACTTTCGGGAAAACCATACCATTTCATCCGCCAAAAAAGTTGATGACGTTTTTTTTAATCATCTGCCAAAATTTTCGGGAAAATCATACCAATTCATCCGCCAAAAAAGCTGATGACCTTTTTTAGTCATCCGCCAAAATTTTCGAGAAAAACATACCATTTCATCCGCCAAAAAAGTTGATGACCTTTTTAGTCATCCGCCAAAATTTTCGAGAAAAACATACCATTTCATCCGCCAAAAAAGTTGATGACCTTTTTTAGTCATCCGCCAAAATTTTCGGGAAAATCATACCATTTCATCCGCCAAAAAAGTTGATGACCTTTTTTCATACCATTTCATCCGCCAAAAAGTTGGTGACCTTTTTTTTAGTCCTCAGGTTTTAACTTCTGGAAATACATGCCATTTCAAAATGGGAGGGGGGGGCGCAATGCATGGGCATTTCTTAATAGGGGGGGGGGGGCAAAATGTGCAATATATACATTGTTCCACAGCATGTTCAATCCAAATGGGGGGGGGGCCACGATACAATGTCATGGGCATTCCTAAAGCCCCCTGGATCCGCCCCTGCCGTTAACCGGTTTTACATCGAATTCCCGGCCCGAGTTTTACTCGGGGATAACGCTGAGGATGTTAACACCCATTATGGTTCCTGGCCGGTTTGGGCACATGTAAGGTTTTATACATCTTTCTTGCAGGTGCAACTCAATGCGAGCGGTAATTGGTTCTACGCCGAATATTCCACCATCTCTCTTGATTCGGAAACCAACGGATACGTCCTTAATGTCTCAGGATACAGTGGAAATGCCGGCGATTCGCTTCTGGGTAGTTCAGTGTCATCCAGTGAACGCAACAATGGAATGAAATTCACAACTTATGATGTCGATCACGACACAAATTCAAATAATTGCGCCCAGACGCATAGAGGAGGATGGTGGTTCAATTCTTGTTTCCAATGCTGTTTCACCTGCACATACGCTGACAAATATTTTAAATGGGCTAGAGATGACTGGGCGTCGGGCGGCGTACTTCGTGCAGCGCGAATGATGATTAAGATCAAATGAAGCATCGATTCCTGTACGGTCATTTCGCATAGTGCGGCAGTTTTATTTCTAAGGGATTCTCTAATTAGCACAAAGAGGCACATAACGTTCCACTCTACTCTGTCAGCATGATGACTTGTCAGCATGCTGTTTGCACGCATGCAATGTAGCGTTTTGTTAAAGTAAGAAACATTAATTTTATCGGTCTAATTTTCGTTGACGTTCGAGCTTACTGCTTCCTACTATTAGAGAAGACCATCATGTTCTAATAAGTTACGTTGACCACTGGCTCAAATGAATTGTCCTTGTCGAGTTCTAATTAATTATGTTGACCACTGGCTCAAATTAATTGTCCTTGTCGAAGTCTAATTAATTATGTCGACCACTGGCTCAAATTAATTGTCCTTGTCGAAGTCTAATTATTTATGTCGACCACTGGCTCAAATTAATTGTCCTTGTGTTCTAATTAATTATGTTGACCACTGGTTCAAATTAATTGTCCTTGTCGAGTTCTAACTAATTACGTTGACCACTGGCTCAAATGAATTGTCCTTGTCCAGTTCTAATTAATTATGTTGACCACTGGCTCAAATTAATTGTCCTTGTGTTCTAATTAATTATGTTGACCACTGGTTCAAATTAATTGTCCTTGTCGAGTTCTAACTAATTACGTTGACCACTGGCTCAAATGAATTGTCCTTGTCCAGTTCTAATTAATTATGTTGACCACTGGCTCAAATTAATTGTCCTTGTGTTCTAATTAATTATGTTGACCACTGGTTCAAATTAATTGTCCTTGTCGAGTTCTAATTAATTATGTTGACCACTGGCTCAAATTAATTGTCCTTGTTGACTTCAAAGTAATTATGTTGACCACTGGCTCAAATTAATTGTCCTTCGCCACCTGATGATAAATTAACTATGAAATGTTTCATTACACGTATTATAATGTAAATGATTATCGCTTTAATTATTATTTTAGCCTTCTTTATGTAGCACCAAAATTGATTGCTTTTTCAATCACTTTATTGGGCCTATTGATTATTTAGCTATATATATAGCCTATATATATATACGAATAGGCATACAATATTATATATATATATATTCACTGTTTTTTCATAACTAATTGTTGTTTCCGCAGTGCGTTTGCAGGCGGCTCATTAAAGTACATAACTTACTAAATTAATATTAAATTCATCCACAATAATTTTCATTCCGTATCGATATTATAATTAATCAGTTCCCGCATCTCCTCCTTCTCCATCCATATAATTATAGAAACAACGTTCACAAATCAGAAATGGGAATTTCACAGTGGTGGAATTCCCGACTAAACGAATATCAATCAGTCACTGATTTGAAAACAATTGAAATCATTGATCAATTATTATCGTCACGAAATCGTCATTGTAGAATAAAGGGCAAACTCATAGAAAAATCTGTGTTAGGAAGAAAAAAACTGAATTCTCTCCGTTGCATTGAAAGTTTGAAATCGATCGAGAAAACTTGCCGTAAATGCTGCAAAAGTTACGGTGCCGAAAATGGAACGATTAAAAAATAGTTGCAACATGTGTGACAGAGATGCAACATGTGTGACAGAGATGCAACATGTGACAAAAGTAACCTTGCCAAATTTGGTGCGCTTGTAAAACAGGTGCAACATGTGTGACAGAGGCGTAACATGCTTGACAGAGATGCAACATGTGTGACAGAGATGCAACATGTGTGACAGTGGTACATCATGTGACAGTGGTGCAACATGTGACAGTGGTGCAGCATGTGTGATAAAGATCCAAAACAAGTAATACGGATGCAAAATCACGTGTAGTGGAGGCATAACATGTAAAAGACGTTCAATACACATGACAGAGATGTAACATATGTGACAAAGATAGCCATCAAAAACACATGAAAGAGGTTCAACTTGTGTGCAATAGACCTGTGCAGCACATGTGACAAAGATGCAACAGACATGTGACAGAATAGCAACGGCAACAATTTAACACGTTGCAACAAAGCGGTTGCATCAAAGTCCAAGAAAACGTTACAAGCAAATGCAACCGAGACAATTGCAACGGACAGCACATGATTACTGGTGCAATTCGAACTCACGTTATCGCCATTTAACATGATTCCATTCGCGATGTCAATAGCAGATGTGTTATGCCAATCCTGACAATTACCGACGATGACAAAGTAACTTGTTAATCGTGACTGACACTGCTAACCCTGCCGATAGAAGCAACTACATTAACCATAACGCTAATCATGGCATAAATCATAATACTAATCATGAACATACGTAACATTAGTTGTAGTGCTAATCAAAACCTTAATCATGAATTATCATACATAACATTAATCATAACGCTTATCAAAACCTTAATCATTAATTAATGATCATACGATAACCATCACACTTGGAAGATGTTAATCCTGATTGCATCGATAACAATCAGACTAATCCTGAAGACACACAATAGCCATAATCATGAAAACATGCATAATCATTACGCACCACGGTAACCATGACAACTCCAGATCAAGACGGCACTGTGTGAGGGGGTGCTATATAAATGCCCAATAACAAGAACAGTGATGAACCGTGTATACAACAACTTGGCCCGAGACACAGTCACATTTTTTTCTACACTCTATATATTCACTATACAAACCTTATATATATACCGGGTGGCCCATAAAAAACGTTCCCAAACTTTGTTAGCCTGGCAAAGATCTAATTCTAGAGATATAAAATATTAATTTACACCAAAATGTTAAGCAATCATTTCTGTGCACACATGTCACATTTCAAAATAATACATTTATTATATCACACTCTGCGGCAAGGTTATGACGTCGTACCTGTTAAAACATTTTGCACAAACCTACGTCATTAAAAACGTTCCCAAACTTTGTTAACATGGCAAGCTGGCAATTAAACAATTTTGAAGATAAACTAAATCATAGTACATCAAACTAATCACAATTCATATTTGTACAACACAGCCAAGTTTTAGCCGAAAATACTCAACCGTTTGAGAGAAATTGTTGTTAGACCTCTATGACACATGGTCAAAATTTTGGACAGTTGTTTAATGATGATAGTTTACCGTTTTACGCGAACAAATGTTTGATTGATCCTCCGCCTTCTCTTGTAACGACTCTTAAACGCTGTTTCCACTGTCTTGTTGACTTCTGTATTTGTGTGTCGTCTAATAGAGACCATTTTACTTCAATGACCCGCTTAAGTTCGTCAGTAGGCCTATTTAGAAACAGTTTTCTGCGATCAGCATACACAAGCTCTTTTAGGGCGTTCCATAGTATAGGCCTACATAGCAGCCCAGAGGATTTAGATCGGGAGAGTTTGGAGGCCAGGCATCACTGTGGATAAAATCAGGGATGTTTGCTTGAAGAAAATGCTGAGCCGATCTGCAACGATGTGAAGAAACACTGTCTTGTTGAAAGATGTCGTTGCTGTCATCAGGATTAAGTCTACGACATTCGGGAATGACCTTATCGCGTAACAAGCCGACGTAATAGGCCTACTCTCCATTGACTTTTGTTTTCTGAGGATCAATGAAGATGATGTCTGTTTTACCGCGCATCGAAACTCCAGCAGATGCCATTAATTTTTTTAGAGAAACGACTAATCTCATGATAACGTCTTACTGGCGCAATTGAAGACTTTCGTTCGCGGCGAAATAAATGACGTAGTTTTGTGCAAAATATTTTAACAGGTACGACGTTATAACCTTGCCGCAGAGTGTGATATAATAAACGTACTCTCTTGAAATGTGACATGTGTGCACAGAAATGATTGCTTAACATTTTGGTGTAAATTAATATTTGATATCTCTAAAATTAGATCTTTGCCAGGTTAACAAAGTTTGGGAACGTTTTTTATGGGCCACCCGGTATATAGGCCTATAATTATATATATAATTATATATATATATATATATATATATAGGCCTAGGCCTAATCTACAAAAAACGGAGAACTTCACAGGCGCTGAATTAGAAACCTTATGCATCCAGGTGGGAATGGTTTATTTTGATTCTTATGAAGACGTTATTTAATCTGTAGATTTTCCGTTATTAATTTGATCCCACATTGTCTCAAATATTTATTTCAGAAATTTTGTGTGTTTATCGTGCAAATAGCCTGAATAGCAGCAGAACAAAGAATATGCATACCTGTAAGTTTCAACATATATGATGTACAAAAATAGAGCTTTTAAGGAATTTTTAGAACTGCATTTATAAGACCTTCTTTCGCTTCCCATTCTCCTTGGTAAATTACTGTCAATCGGATGACATTGACCCATTTTTCACTATTTTTAACTGCACATAAGTGCTTCTACAACTGCACAAATCCTTTTAGAACTGCAAATTTTGTGTAGAACTACACTGAAAAATCTTTTGTGAAAAAAATCGTAAGTTTGCATAAAAAATAGGTGAAAGTTACTTCAGAAGTGAATTTAAATTAGACAATTTATCATGAGTAGATTTTAGAAATAATTGAATAATGACATTGTTGTTGTTTTCAGGCGTATTTGATAGCGTCAGGAAAATCTTTCGATGACGCTGAAGTTGAGGACAGGCATTTCAACGAAGCATTTGCAAGAAGAAAAAGAACTCAACACCAATAATAGCAGAGATATTTAAAAGAAAATTAACTTCAGGAAAATTCTGACAATTTGACGAATGGAACCTTTATCTGTTTCAGATTCATGCCCACGCCTGTCTATCTGTGCATGGTGTGCAATAATAAATTATTGCGTCATTATTCAATGTTGTCTCTTCCCTAATTGCTTGCAATCTGCATGCTTTTATGTTTATAATTATACGGCCACCTAGTTTGCCAGGCTTTATCTGAAAGACAATTCAGAGAAAATATTTGCTGAAACCTGAAAATTCCCAACAATGCACCACGTAATAATTATTAATCCTAGAATATGGTCTGTCAAAGATAATAATATATTGTACAGTTGGGTATTTCCGGTGATGTCAGCTTCGGTAGTCACATTAAAAGCACAAAGGATGAGTTCCGAATGGGCGAATTCATTCAATATTTGTGGCAAATAGTTTTCCACACTGAAAGCACAAACTGAATGCACGCTGTATCAGTCAGCGATACGCAACTACACAATGAAATCACACAAAGGCTAGCCTGCCTCTGTAATGTCTGCAATTGTGTGCAAGTCCAAATGCGTTTTTTATGGTTCCACGACAACTCGTCTACCGACAACTCGTCTAACGACAACTCGTCTCCGGACAACTGGTCTAACGACAACTGGTCTACTGACGAATAGTATTGATGAAATAGAAGCTGGATTTACGAAAATGCTTTTTTTGCTTAAATGGAAGCTGGATTGATGATTTTCTTTCATGTATTCCAACATGCACCCGTTTCTACTTCAAATCTAAAAATACCTTCATCCAGCTTCTTTTTCTCGCCTGTTATTTTAGTCAATCCAGCTTTTATTTCATATATAAAAATACCCTGATCCAGCTTCCGTTTCTTAAGCGCTTTCTGATCAATCCAGCTTCCATTTCAGATCTAGAAATACCTTCATCCAGCTTTTATTTATCATGCGTTATTTTCGTCAATCCAGCTTCTATTTCACCTGTAAGAGAACCATCATCCAGATTCCATTTCTCTTGCGTTTTTTCATCAATCCAACCTCCATTTCACCTCTAAAAACTATAATCCAGCTTCCATTTCTCAAGCGCTGGATAAGTTGTCAGTAGACCAGTTGTCGTTAGACGAATTGTCCGGAGACCACTTGTCGTTAGACGAGTTGTCGTTAGACGAGTTGTCGTGACACCGTTTTTTATGTAGCCTAGCTTTGCTATGATTGGCCTACTTAATCTTAAACCCGGACATTTACAATGGCAAGCAAATTTTTGCACGAAAAGTTTCTAAATGGACTAAAGAATATGTGGTAGAAATCCGAAGAAAAAACGATATGGGGAAATATTTAAAATTTTAAATTTATTTGTGAACTGCGCAGTGATGCCATAGCTGGGTTGTTCCACTAGATCTGTTTTTTGCCTTCGTCAGGGTTTCTGGGTTTTTCCAGACAAAATCTGGGTTTATTTTAGCTAGCTGGACATTTTTTCTGGGTTGTTTTTACAAGAAAACCAGGGTTTATGAAACCTCAGTGGCAACAGTGGTAAGCAAACGACCAAAACAATCCCGCACTTATTAGCCTAAGGCCACGCCCATAAGCAAAACAGCTTCGGAACGGCCGTGATATATTTTAAACATATTTCCCCAAGTTTGAATTCATTCGGATTTTTACTGTAGGTTAAGAAGGTGTTTCCGTACAATATTTTACCAAAAAAGGTCTGCCATAGTAAATGTCCGGGTTCATGATGAATTTGCCGTATTTTTGACTGGCCTATATTCGGTAAACATACAAACGTACACAATTATGTGTAAGGAAGTGAATTCATGTCGTATCAGTCACTGATGCGCAAACTGCGCCGTCAATAAGCTTATTATTCACACAAGCACATGCATGACATTGTATTGATTGTTACAGTAGTGGCCATAATATTTTATTATGGTCAAGGCTAGAAAAAAATATTATTTTCACATTTCGCACTTATTTTATGCAATCAAAAGACTGTTGCTGTGTTTAAACTTTCAGACCAGGGCTGTTTTAAAGAAATTTGTAGAACTGCACAACTCCATCTTTTCTTTCCTATCCTCCATGGTAAATTACTCCCAATCGGAGAGAAGTGGCCTTTTTCAACTGCTTTTCACTGCACAGAAGTGCTTCTACAACTGCACAAATCCATTTAGAACTGCACATTTTGTGTAGGCCTACAACTGCACGTTAAAAAATCTCTGTTTCAGACAAATCGTCGCCTGAGAATTATCTTCGCATAATATGTCCATTTTTGTCAAAATCGAGTTTAGACTTGTTTTGTAGCAAAAACTTGTTTATCTTTCTTCACTGTTAACCGTTAGGAGATACTACGAGTCGTTTTAAAGATATTCAACAAAAACTAGGCCTACTTGTCGTAGGCCTATGTCCATGTTCAGTGTTGCTTTGTTGTATCTCCAATTTATTTTTTCGTATCTCCAGTGCCGCATTCACGGTTTAAAAGTGCATTGTCGTAGCCTATGTCCAGAGAAGCTCGTCGTTGATTGGACGAAGGAGATACGACATTCCACTTCGTTGTAGCCTTGTAGGCTATCATAGTGTTGAATGTCCAGGGAATAAAAACATTCTTAACCTACAGTAAAAATCCTTTTTCAACTACTTTTCACTGCACAGAAGTGCTTCTACAACTGCACTGGCGGAAACCTAGGGGGGACAGGGGGGACGGTCCCCCCAATGAAGACGTTGGAGGGACGGCCCATGCATTTGTCCCCCCCAATGTTCAAGCGTTAGAACAAGTACACTCTCTTCAGTAGAGAACTAGAGAAAAAAAGTTTAGCGGATGAAGTAAATATTTCTGATGATATAAATTCCAGGGCAATCCAAGCTGTAAACAAAAGTTATTAAGTCCCACGTTGGATAGTTTGCAAACATTATACTGTATAGATAAAACACCTCTTTTAACTGGTTACCAATTGTTATAAACACCTTGCCAACACAAAACGTCACAAACTCAATACGTCAAAATGGAGCTTCTGCTACATTCCCTTCAGCTTACATGTACTTCAGGCTCGAATCAGCGTCATGTTCAGCATTGGAAACAATATTGAATGCAAATAAGTAAGTAAGTAAGTAAGTAAGTAAGTATTTTGTTTATTATTCCTCTTGAAAACGAACAGCGGGACATAGAACATCATTGGGTACATGGGCGGAGTTTAATACGAGCTAGGGGGTTCAACCCCCTCCCCATGAATGCCCAGATTCAGGTTTGTCACAAAGAAAATGGTACCTTTCCCGGGGTTAGACCCCAAGAAATTTTCACGAACGAAACTTGAATCCGATGATTAACAATTTTTGTCCGAGAAAATAGCATGGTTGTTGTGAGACTTCAATTCAACTCGATGACTAAGAAAAGGTCATCAACATTTTTGTCCGAAAAAATAGTATGGTTTTTGTGAGATTTAAATTAAACTCGATGAGCAAAAAATACGTTTACGTAAAATAGTATGGTTTTTATGAGAATTTAAAAAATTTTGACGACTAAAAAAGGTGTTTACGCAAATATTATAGTTTTATGAGATTTCAATTAAACTCAATGACTAAGAAAGGTCTTTACGCTAAATCGTTTGGTTTTATGAGATTCCGATTAAACTTGATGATTGAAAAAGGTGTTTACGCAAAATAGTATGGTTTTATGAGATTTTAATTAAACTCGACGAGTTGATGACTAAAAAAAGGTTTTTACGCAAAAAGTATGGTTTTTGTGAAACTTCAATTAAACTCGATGACTAAAAAAGGTGTTTTCGCTTAATAGTGTGATTTTTATGAGATTTCAATTAAGCTCCATGACTAAAAAGGGTGTTTACGGAAATTAGTAGGTTTTATGATATTTAATGCAAAATAGATGACTAAAAAAGGTGTTTACGCAAGATAGTATGGTTTTTATGAGATTTCAATTAAATTCGATAACTAAAAATGGTCATTAACTTTTGATACGAGAAAAAAATCTGGCGCCGCTCAATTTGGACCAAGTCTCCGCCTCACATCCAATCTTCAAGTTTTTTTAGCCCCCCAAAATTGAAACCAAACTTCGCCCACGATTGGGTCTCTTGAACGGATTTTGGTTATGCATAATGAGAGTTGGCAAGGCTTTTAAACGTGCAATTCTACAAATAATTATGTGTTGATTAAAAAAATGGCAGTTGTATTGGACTTAGAGAGTTGTAAAATCACATCCTCGCAGCTAAAAATAGTTTACAAAGCCTATGTCATCTGATTGGCAGTTATTTACCAGGGTAGATCAAAAGGTTGAGAAAAAGTCATGCAGTTCTGAAACTTCCTTTGATATGCTCTGATAGCAGGTATATAATAATTTTAAACATGAGTAGGTTTCCATTTCTATCAGTGTTTCCTTTTTAGTCTTTCTAAGAAACATAAGTTGCATATAATAAATTAACGCTAAGATTTTAGTCATGAATTTGAGTAATATTCAGTAGCCTACATTGTATGTTTTTTTCTTATATATATATATATATATCGTTGATTAAATGCATTACAGAGGTGTCTATTTTAAATGCTTCGATAGTTTTTTGCAAATCTGTTTTGCGAAATTTGGCACATTCCATCATTATATAAATTAGTGATATCAGCTTTAAAAGAGGTGTCTAATGCAAACTTCACTCCGATCGAGTTCATTGGCAAATTACGGTCTGAACTACTTCCATCAGGACTGAGAAAATGGACCATTTTTTGATTTTGGATGACAGCTAAAATGCTACAATTAGATGTGGGCATTAAAAGCAGCCTTTCCTCACCCTTCCCAACTGGGCGTTTCGCGCCTCAGCGATCGACCTTCGGCCGCTCGTCCGTCCCCCCCCAAAGTTCGGACCAGGTTTCCGCCTATGTACAACTGCACAAAAACAGGGTATTAAAAAAAGTCTATATATTAAATACCTGTAGTCTTTCTGTAAAAATTTACGATACATTTTGCTCGCCAGTTTAATCACTATGTCAAAATATTCAAACATCATATTCATCATCATCCTTAATTACTGTAGAATTCACCATTGCTATTAAGAATAACTATTACTGTCATTATTACATTTGCTATTGTTATTGTTTATTATTACCAATAATTATTGATATTGTTACAATAAATTTTTATTATCATTTTTTCTATTTGCCCATTAGGGCATATATACTTATACTAATAGGCCTACTATTTCTATTACTATTATAATTATAATTATTATAATTATTATTATTATTATTATTATTATTATTATTATTATTATTATTATTATTATTATTATTATTATCTATTATTATTATTAAGTAAGTAAGTAAGTAAGTAAGTAGGTAAGTATATTTTTTATTAATCGAACTGCATAACCCTACTTTGGTTAACATAAAATTAGGCATTATAAAGTATTCTTAGTAAAAACGTTTATTAATTATTATTATTATTATTATTATTATTATTATTATTATTATTATTATTTTTATTATCATCACCGTCATCTTCATCATCATCATCGTCGTCGTCATCATCATCATCATCATCATCATTACCGGTACAGTTTTTAATTTATTTAAATCATCATCATCATTATCATCACCATCATTATTATCATTATTATTATTAGGCCTATATCTAAACTTCAAAAATACGACGGCTCACAAAAGTCAAACAAAAATCAGAAGCTTTTATGCACTGGGTCTTAGATAATGGTGTCATATAAAAAGGTAATTCATGTAGTAGACCTTGTAGTAGTAGCCTATAAGTTGTAGAAGTATTTGTGGTTGTAGTTGTAGTTGCCTCAATCTCTCGAAAAGGTAATTTATGATCTTAGGCCTTCCCGACCAACTCAAGAAAATCCATGACTCTTCAATGCATCTATCCACTAATGCTTCATCTAATAGGCCTGCTTTGCTTCTGACTTCACTTTCCGCAACACCGGTGCTACCTTTGATCCACGCCTCGCCTTCTCAAGCCACATCTCCAATTATAGTGTGGAGTGAAAATGTAATTTTTTAAATTGCATTTTTTTGAAAATGTTTCGTTATTTTAAAATTGTAAGAAAAAATGCAATTAATCTAAATGTTACAGGCCAGTTGCAGTAATGTTTTAAGTAAATTAAATGATTGCATGTTGACAACATTAACCAGCAAACATCAAACTGACTATTAAACAAGCGAAATCCAGTTACCCAGCAGTCCAAAACAATACACATTTTTTTTATCTCCATTAAGTAGGTTTAGGCGAATTTTATGATTCTAAGTCTATCTAAGACTACGATTTAAATTGTGCTTTGGTATTGAAGAAAGGCATTAGTTTTCATGATTTCAATCTGGCAAGGATGACCTGCAATATTTTATAAAATTTTGAATTTTTTTGAATTTCTAAAATTTCTTAAAAATTTTCAAATTTTAAAGCTCCTTTGTCAAATCTTCAATAAGGAATTTAAAGGAATACTTTGCATGATAACAGTAGGCTACTTACTATACCAAAGGCAGCGAACTGGCTCTATTCCGTTCAGATTCTAGAAATTTTACTTTTTTCTCTCCACCCTAATTATGCATGCCCATGACCTTCCAAGACCTTAACATTTCTGTGGAATGGTTATCAGGCCCGCCGAGAGGGGGCAGGGGTGCTCTTCCCAGGGGCCCGGCGACCTTTAGGGGCCCGGAGGGGGCCCGGACTACACTGGTTATAAAAAAATGTATATGTTGATTACGTGTGGCGGGTCCAACCTATAATCACTTATGTGACTAAGCTTAAGCTAGAAAGCTTAAAAGTTATGCCGTTTTGAATAATAGCCACATATTAGCCTACTATCACACAAGTAGGCTACATTTGTTTAAGCTTCAACTTTCAAGTAACTGCATGTCCATTACCTTATAACTATAGGCCTAATCAGGTTTTTTCCAAAGGCCACGCTCACTTCTGTCTCAAAACGCTCTTCTGCTAATTATTGTGCGTTGTCTGATTTCAAAAGAAGACAAATCAGAGCCCGTAAATCACTCTTACACCTAATTCGAGTGAATTAAAAGTTCATGATGATCATAGCCGAATGGATCATGGATGAGAATGAAATTTGTGGTGTGGCATCATAATTCCAGAAGATGACATTATAGGCTAAGTTAGACTTACGAAAAGTCTGAAATTATAGAAACTGTAAAATGCTTGCTTTTATGTTGGCACTCTGCCTTCAGGGCCTTTTCTGCACAAACGATTGAGACCGTATAGAATTACTAGGCTATAACAAAGGAAACGGTCCTCCAAGACATCTGGACAATTTACCAGGCGATAAAAAAGAGCATTTCCGAAGTGCATTTTAAAGGTTCCCAGGAAAAAATAAAATCACAAAATGGATAGGCCTAGGCCTACCAGGATATCATAAACGCTGAAGTTAGATCCGGAAAGGGTTGCTTTTTGATTAGACCACGATATAATTTTGGTTTTTTTATTTGAAAATTAGATTCTTAACATTTTAAGAACTGATTGGAATCGTAATTTATGCATTATCGTACATCCGCAGTCCGCACCCACACTTTTGTTATTTCTATATGTTTTTTTATATTGAAATTTGCTATAAAAAGTCTAATGAAAGTTTAGAGCCCGTGACTTCCCTGCCCAGAGGCCCGGAATTTCTGCCGGCGGGCCTGGTGGTTATGGGTTAGTTCGATTTTCTCCTTGGAAAGTTTCTCACCTCATCTTGTTTGCTTGAATCTGTATCCACGACGCAGTATGATTGCCACTAAATCGGTTTCTTTTTCGTTCTTTTCTTGTGCAGGAGTTCCTCTCCCGGTTGTAAACGACTGGATAACCATAATAAAGCGTTTTGACGGATCTCTGAACTTCTACCGAAGCTGGATCGAATATAGGAATGGATTTGGAGATGCTGAAGGAGGCGAATATTGGCTCGGAAATGAAAAGGTCTATCGTCTGACTAACAAAGCTACCTATACTCTTCGCGTAGAGGTATTTATAAAATTATACCTCAATAATGTTGTTCAGTTATTAAACTTACCTAATAGCATAGGGAGTGAAAAACACCAGAAACATCATACAGCAAATAATGGAAAGAAAGCTGAATTTCTTCGGACATGTTTGCCGGATGAACAACAACCGACTAGTAAAGCAGACCATATTCGGAATGATCGACGGTACGGGAATCAGAGGAAGACCAAGTAGAGAATGGTTGGACGATGTAAGGGATTGGTGTGGTATGGATATACACGGACTCAGCCTAATAGCACAGGAGAAGAGTATATGGAGAAAAACAGTGAAACTTGCGATTGACACCAACGGGTGTTGAACCCACGGACGATGATGATGATGATGATGAATAGCATAGGCGTACGAGGCGGGGGTGCAGGGGGGGGCAATTGCCCCCCCCCAAATTCGGGCAAGTTTGGTGGTTTTTTCGGGCAAAACAGACCCAAACGACTAAAAAAAAGAAGGTCGTCAAGTTTCGGGCAAGTCTGGTTTTTCGGGCAAAAATAGTCGCGGACGACTAAGAAAAAAAAGGTCGTCAAGTTTTGGGCAAGCCTGGTTTTTCGGGCAAAAATAGTCGCGGACGACTAAAAAAAAAAGGTTGTCAAGTTTCGGGCAAGTCTGGTTTTTCGGGCAAAAATAGTCGCTTTTTGGCCGGAAAATTTTTTCGGGCAGAAGTTCAATCTTTGCCACCCCACTTCTGAAACCTCCCGTACGCCTATGCCTAATAGTCTCAATATTTCAGTAGAAGAATGGTAGTTGCTTTGTTGTCCATAACCCGCATCACTGGACTCAAAAACGACGCGACGCTCGTGAATAATATGGTTCCCTTTGCTTAGCTTTAGATTAATTTTGTTGAATTTAACGATTAAGGTTCATAGCTGAGGAATGATTATTGTTTGAGTTGGACTAAGTAAATTTTATTTATCTTTTATCGCTTCCTGAAAGGCGATTATAGGCTAGAACAACAACCCATGAGAAAAAAACATCCGGACAATAACCCCTAGAATAACCAGGACAATAACTCCCGTCTTGATTTATTAAAAATATTCATGTACCAGGTATATATTATGATAATAATGTAGAACAATATTGTACGAACAATAATGAACTATAATGGCCACGCTTCGATCCCTGGACTGATGGGTAGATGCTTGGTTTGAAACGCGACGGTAACTAGGAAATCGTTTTTGATGAGAATGCTCTATCATATTTGAATGTAATACCATATTTATAAACCAAGGTGCAGCATAAATTGTTGGTCATTAAAAAAGACAATTATTATTTTAAAGAAAAATTTATATTGGATTTTGGACCTAAGATTTTGTGCTATTTGAAAACATTTTGACATTGATTGGATATAGAAATTATGTGCGTTTCTTTATTATACCATGTCTGTACACCAAAATGCGGATAGCAATTGGTATATTAAAGAATATTCTTATCTTATCTTATCTTAACCGACACCATGATCACTTTTTTTTCGAGATAAGACTTTGTCCTAGCCAGTGGCGGCGCCAGCTCTAAAATTTCGGCAGGTCGCGGCGGAGTCATGGGAACTATTTGGCAGGTCGAAGAAATTGAAGATTGAATTTGAAGCACATAGACCTTCTTCTCTTCTTTAAATTCTCTGCCCCTCAGTAGGTTTCAAATTCCAATGACGCCATTCTTCTCTTCGCTGTGCTTTTCTCTTCAGTTCGTTGTATCCGTCAGTCATCATCCATCCCAGCATCATCTGTCTCGGTCTTCATCTCTTTCTTTTCCCCCCTCCAATCTCCCTTGTCAGTTGTCATCTGCAGTTATCTTTTTTCTCCTACTCTTTGCGGCACGTACTCTTCACTCGTCACTCGCTCCGTCCAGCTCACATCTCCCATATAGGCTATCCTTCTCCATATCCACATCTAAAAGTGGAGGAGGAGGGGAGGTGGGAACGGATGGTTTGATGCTTTTTCAGCCACAGCAACGCGTGGTCGGGTATGCTAGTGTATATATATGCATACCGAGTGTGGCTCGGGGGTTAACCGTTTTTACATCGAATTCCCGGCCCGAGTTTTACTCGGGGTTAACGCTAAGGAGCTTAACACCCATTATGGTTCCGGGCTGGTTTTGGCACAATCATGTAAGATTTTATACATCTTTCTTGCAGGTACAACCCGATAAAAGCGGTAAATGGTTCTACGCGGAATATTCCACCTTCACAATCGGTTCTGAAAGCAACGGATACGTCCTTCGTGTATCAGGATACAGTGGAAATGCCGGCGATTCGCTTCTGGGTAGTTCAGTGTCATCCAGTGAACGCAACAATGGAATGAAATTCACAACTTATGATGTCGATCACGACACAAATTCAAATAATTGCGCCCAGACGCATAGAGGAGGATGGTGGTTCAATTCTTGTTTCCAATGCTGTTTCACCTGCACATACGCTGACAAATGGTTTCAATGGGCTAGAGGTGACTGGGCGTCGGGCGGCGTACTTCGTGCAGCGCGAATGATGATTAAGATCAAATGAAGCATCGATTCCTGTACGGTCATTTCGCATAGTGCGGCAGTTTTATTTCTAAGGGATTCTCTAATTAGCACAAATAGGCACATAACGTTCCACTCTACTCTGTCAGCATGATGACTTGTCAGCATGCTGTTTGCACGCATGCAATGTAGCGTTTTGTTAAAGTAAGAAACATTAATTTTATCGGTCTAATTTTCGTTGACGTTCGAGCTTACTGCTTCCTACTATTAGAGAAGACCATCATGTTCTAATTAGTTACGTTGACCACTGGCTCAGATTAATTGTCCTTGTCGTGTTCTAATTAATTATGTTGACCACTGGCTCAAATTACCTGTCCTTGTCGTGTTCTAATTAATCATGTTGGCCACTGGCTCAAATTAACTGTCCTTGTCGTGTTCTAATTAATTATGTTGACCGCTGGCTGAAATGAATTGTCCTTGTTGTGTTCTAATTAGTTATGTTGACCACTGGCTCAAATGAATTGTCATTGTCGTGTTCTAATTAATTATGTTGACCAATGGCTCAAATTAATTGTCCTTGTCGAGTTCTAATTAATTATGTTGACCACTGGCTCAAATTAATTGTCCTTGTCGAGTTCTAATTAATTATGTTGACCGCTGGCTCAAATGAATTGTCCTTGTCGAGTTCTAATTAATTATGTTGACCACTGGCTCAAATTAATTGTCCTTGTCGTGTTCTAATTAATTATGTTGACCGCTGGCTGAAATGAATTGTCCTTGTTGTGTTCTAATTAGTTATGTTGACCACTGGCTCAAATGAATTGTCCTTGTCGAGTTCTAATTAGTTATGTTGACCATTGGCTCAAATGAATTGTCCTTGTCGTGTTCTAATTAATTATGTTGACCGCTGGCTGAAATGAATTGTCCTTGTTGTGTTCTAATTAGTTATGTTGACCACTGGCTCAAATTAATTGTCCTTGTCGTGTTCTAAATAATTATGTTGACCGCTGGCTGAAATGAATTGTCCTTGTTGTGTTCTAATTAGTTATGTTGACCACTGGCTCAAATTAATTGTCATTGTCTAGTTCTAATAATTATGTTGACCAATGGCTCAAATGAATTGTCCTTGTCGAGTTCTAATTAATTATGTTGACCAATGGCTCAAATTAATTGTCCTTGTCGTGTTCTAATTAATTATGTTGACCGCTGGCTCAAATTAATTGTCCTTGTCGAGTTCTAATTAGTTATGTTGACCACTGGCTCAAATTAATTGTCATTGTCTAGTTCTAATTAATTATGTTGACCAATGGCTCAAATGAATTGTCCTTGTCGAGTTCTAATTAATTATGTTGACCACTGGCTCAAATTAGTTATCATTGTCGAGTTCTAATTAGTTATGTTGACCACTGGCTCAAATGAATTGTCCTTGTCGAGTTCTAATTAATTATGTTGACCACTGGCTCAAATTAGTTATCATTGTCGAGTTCTAATTAGTTATGTTGACCACTGGCTCAAATGAATTGTCCTTGTTGAGTTCTAATAAGTTATGTTGACCGCTGGCTCAAATTAATTGTCCTTGTCGTGTTCTAATTAATTGTGTTGACCGCTGGCTCAAATTAATTGTCCTTGTCGAGTTCTAATTAATTATGTTGACCACTGACTCAAATTAATTGTCCTTGTCGTGTTCTAATTAATTATGTTGACCACTGGCTCAAATTAATTGTCCTTCTCGAATTCTAATTAGTGATTTTGACCACTGGCTCAAAAGAATTGTCCTTGTCGAGTTCTAAGTAAATATGTTGACCACTGGCTCAAATGAATTTTCCTAGTCGTGTTCTAATTAAATTATGTTGACCCATAGCTAAAATTAATTGTCATTGTCGAGTTCTAATTAATTATGTTGACCACTGGCTCAAATGAATTGTCCTTGTCGTGTTCTAATTAATTATGTTGACCACTGGCTCAAATTAATTGTCCTTCTCGAATTCTAATTAGTGATTTTGACCACTGGCTCAAAAGAATTGTCCTTGTCGAGTTCTAATTAAATATGTTGACCACTGGCTCAAATGAATTTTCCTAGTCGTGTTCTAATTAAATTATGTTGACCCATAGCTAAAATTAATTGTCATTGTCGAGTTCTAATTAATTATGTTGACCACTGGCTAAAATTAATTGTCATTGTCGAGTTCTAATTAGTGATTTTGACCACTGGCTCAAAAGAATTGTCCTTGTCGAGTTCTAATTAAATATGTTGACCACTGGCTCAAATGAATTTTCCTAGTCGTGTTCTAATTAAATTATGTTGACCCATAGCTAAAATTAATTGTCATTGTCGAGTTCTATTTAATTATGTTGACCACTGGCTAAAATTACTTGTCATTGTCGAGTTCTAATTAATTATGTTGACCACTGGCTCAAATGAATTGTCCTTCGCTACCTGATGATAAATTAACTAAGAAAGGTTTCATTACACGTATTATATGTAAATGACAATCGCTTTAATTCTGCTATTTAGCCTTCTTTATGTAGCACCAAAATTGATTGCTTTTTCAATAACTTTATTGGACCTATTGATTATTACCTACATATATATATAGCTAATAATGCAAACAGTATATATATATATATTATGTATATACATATGTATATGTGTGAATATATGTGTATATATGTATATATATACACATATATATATACACATATATATACACTGTTTTTTCATAGCTGATTGTTGTTTCCGCAGTGCGTTTGCAGGCGGCTCATTAAAGTATATAACTTACTAAATTAATATTAAATTAATCCAAAATTTTCATTCTGTATCGATATTATAATTATACGTAATCAGTTCCAGCAATTCCTCCTCCTCTTCCATCCACGTTGAAACAATGTTCACAAATCAGAAATAGGAATTCACTCTTGGAATTGCCGACTAAAAAAATATCAATCAGGATTCACTGATTTGAAAACAGTTGAAATAATTGATCAATCATAGTCACGAAATCGTCATCGTAGAAAAAAGGCCAGAAAAAAAATCTGTTTTAGAAAGAAAAAAACCGAATTCTCTCTCTTTCTGTTGCATTGAAAGTTTGAAATCGATCGAGAAAACTTAGCCGTAAATGCTGCAGAAGTGACCGTGTCGAAAATAGAACAATAAAAGAAACAGTTGCAGCATGTGTGACAGAAATGCAACATTTGTGACAGAGGTGCAACATTTGTGACCGTGGTGGAACTTGTGTCACAATGGTGCAACAAGTGTGACAGTTGTGCAACATGTGTGACATAGGTGCAACATGCGACAAAAGTAACTTTGCCAAATGTGGTTCGATCGTAAAACAGGTGTGACATGTGTGACAGAGACGTAAGTTACGCCTCTGTAACATGCTTGACAGTGGTGCAACATGTGTGACAGCGGTGCAACATGTGTGACAGAGATCCAATACAAGTTATACAGGTTCAGCATCATGTGTACTGGAGGCACAACACAAGGCCGTAGACAGGGGGGGTGTTTTGGGTGTTTGAACACCCCCCGAAATGGAAAATGCAGAAAAAAGCTATTGCATGTTCTTGTTCGTGATGCAAAAAACCATGAAAAAGCCATGAAAACACCCCCGGAAGGAAACAATAGATTAAATTTCGATCACAAAAAAGTAAAGTTGACGACAAAAAAAAAAAAAGTCATCAGAAATTTTGACGGCGAAAATGGAAAATGTTTCAAAGATTTCGACCGGATGACTAAAAAAAAGGTCATCAGAAATTTTGCCGATAAAAATGGAAATTTTTCAGGAAATTCAGCCTCCCCAAAACTTAAATCCTGGCCGCCACCGAAAACACCCCCCGAAATAAAATCCTGGCTACGGCATTGGGAAGTAATTATTTGCCACAGAGGATGGAAAAGGAAAGAATGGGTTGGGCAGTTCTCTTAAATGTTCCTTAAAAACAGCTCTGCATCAGAGTCGCAATTTAACGACAGAATAGCTAGTAACTATTAGTCACTATTTAGTCGCTACTTTGAAGACTCTTCCAATGTCAATATTGGTGTAAGAAGATATCATGATTTCCGGCAATTAATTCAAATTGTGGAGGAAGTGTAGAAAAGTAAGTTGGTATTTTTTATGCAACAAACTGGATTTAATTAAATTGTACTCGGTAAAGTGGATGATTTAATTGAATGTATTTTCAGGGTCGGATCCTCATTTTAAGAAAGTAGGCCTACGTTACTAACGACGATTTAGATTTCGAAGAAATTGCAAGAAAAACAGATAACTTTACAGGCGCTGAATTAGAAACCTTATGCATCCAGGTGGGAATGGTTTCTTTTGATTTTTATGAAGAGATTATTTTAATCTGTGAATTTCCATGATTTGTTTGATCTCAAATTGTCTAAAATATCTATTTCAGAAATAATTTTTTTGTGTTATCGTGCAAAACAGCCTGAATAGCCGCAGAGCAAAAGAATATGATGTGCAAAAGATTAATGCTTCTTTTAAGAAATTGTCAGAACTGCACAACCTCCTCTTCTCCATCGTAAATTACTCTCAATCAAATAACAATGACCTTTTTTGCTATTTCTACTACACAGAATTGCTTCTACAACTGCACAAATCCATTTAGAACTGCACAATTTTTTTGTAGAAGCTGCAGGTATGCTGAAAAACGATTTGTGCAGAATCCTAAATTTGCATAAAAAATACATGAAAGTTACTTCAGAAGTGAATTAAAATTAGACAATTTATCGTGAGTAGATTTTAAAAAATAATTGAATAATGCCATTGTTGTTGTTTTCAGGCGTATTTTGATAGCGTCGGGAAAGTCTTTCGACGACGCTGAAGTTGAGGACAGACATTTCAACGAAGCATTTGTAAGACGGAAAAGAACTCCACACCAATAATAGCAGAGATATTTAAAAGAAAAATAACTTTAGGAAAATTCTGACAATTTGACGAATGGAAACTTTATCTGTTTCAGATTCATGCCCACGCCTGCCTGTCTGTGCAGTGTGCAATAACAAATTATTGTGACAGTTGTTATTCGATGCTGTTACTTCCCAAATTGCTTGCAATCTGCGTGCATAGGCCTAGATGTTTATGATTATACGACCAGCTAGTTTGCCAGGCTTTGTCTGAAAGACAATAATTCACAGAAAATCTCTGCTCAAACCTGAAAATTCCTAACAATGGATAACGTAATTAATCCTAGAATCGGGTCTGTCACAGATGGTAGGCCTATGTTGTACAGTTTAGTATTTCCGGTGATGTTAGCTTCGGTGGTCATATTAAGAACACAAAGGATGAGTTCCAAATGAGCGAATTCATTCAATATTCGTGACAAATAGATCGTTACACTGAAAGCACAAACTGCACGCTGTATCAGTCACCGTTGCGCAACTACACAATGAAATCACACATAGGCTACCTCTGCAATGTCTGCAAGTCCAAATGCGTGTTTTGAATGTAGCGTTGCTATGATAAACATACAAACGTACATATAAATTAATTTTATTATAAGGAAGTAAGTGAATTCACGTCGTATCAGTCTCCGATGCGCAACTACACAATGAAATCACACACAGGCTAGCCTTCCTCTGCAATGTCTGCATTGTCTGCAAGTCCAAATGCGTGTTTTGAATGTGGCGTTGCTATGATATACATACATGTACAAACGTATATAAGGAAGTACCGGTAAGTGAATTCACGTCGTATCAGTCACTGATGTGCAAACTGCGCCGTCAATAAGCTTATTATTCACACAAGCACATGCATGACATTGTATTGATTGTTACAGTAGTGGCCATATTATTATTATGGTCAAGGCTACAAAAACAATAATTATATTTTCACATTTCGAACTTATTTTATGCAATCAAAAGACTGTTGCTGTGTTTAAATTTTCAAACAAATCCTAAAAGTTTTGACCGAGTTATGACACTTTTCTGTGAGGTCTACCTAAAAATGGTTAAAAAGCCCTGTTTCAGACAAATCCTAAAAGTTTTGACAGAGTCACTTTTGCTGTGTTTAAACTTTCAGACAAATGCTAAAAGTTTTGACCGAGTTATGACACTTTTCTGTGCGGGCTACTTTTTAACCGGACACAGTGTATGGTTCTATGGACTTGTGGCTCTTGTTGCGCTTGTTGCTGCCTTTGAAGTGAAGAGCCGTAAAGCAGATGACATGCTGAAACAATCAACTGTGCTACGACATGAATCGATTAATCGTAATTGCAATTTCTATTCTGCAGCAGAAAAGCGTTGGCCTAGAACTCCCGTTGACTGTTTAGCTCTGGAATCGATGCGCGCTGAGCTTATAGCAGCCTGTCATTTGCCAAACAGTCGGTTCTACTCTCAGCGCCTTTGGAAGAGACATTTGATTTGAGAGAGCATCAGACACAACTATGCATCGTAAATTTATTCACGACTTTTCGGTCAGATTGGTTGTTTACCTGGTAATCATGCAGCCAACTGCTTTCAGATGTGAAAATCTGTTAAGTCATTTTTTCACGGTCGCCGATTCCTGTCCAGCTGCAGAAGACGCACTGAGAAGTTTTGATGCAGCGTCACGGCTGAAGTGTGCCTCGGAATGCAACTTATCACCTAAGTGCAATCTATTCAGCTACCACGTAACAAGTCGATTGTGTTACTTCTACAGTTTCGCAGCGTTGAAAACGCATTACGTCAGCGACTGTAAATTTATGATGGTACGTTCAGCGTTTTAGCTAGTCTCGACTTTAGAAACTGCAGTTCGCTGTTTAATTGCTAATAGGTTTTTTAAACGCTTTAGATTGACACATCAATGCACAAGGATTTTGCAATAATTTATTTCAGAGTTTTTAACCATTGTCCTAAGTCACAATCTACACTGTGTCCCAATAAATCGGGCACCCTTTTTATATAATGTGAATAAAACTGGCAAATATTCATCGATTTTCAAAAGTTCAAAACTGTTTTTATCCTGAGATAATTTTTTGACACTGATTCAAATATGAAGTTTCTGGCATGAATATTGACATCACAATTACGTCATTTGCATCAGAGAATTCAAATGTTAAGTACCGAACACAACGATTTTTGTTGACATTTGGTTTCGATATGTAAATTAACGACGTCGTTATGACGTAATTTTTTAGTGAGGGCCGTTCATAATTAACCAATTTGTAGATAATTATCTCAGGATAAAAACAGTTTTGAAATTTTGAAAATCGATTAAGATTTACCTGGGTTTTTCGCATTATAAAAAGGGTGCCCGATTTATTGGGACACAGTGTAGTTACCATCGATTATAAAAAAATTGCCCGAAGTTGAGTAGGCCTACACACTTTGTGTCCAGCTGCAGGTTAAAATAACCCCTGCCGGCAATCTGCAATATTTTATTGCGGTTAAAAGAACAAGACATAAGACATTGGTCTGAAACTGTTGAATGAGATCTTCATTCTCTTCTAGTAATGTTTTACTTTTAGAAACTGGATCCTCTCACTGATTTGCCGATCGCTGGTAAGTGGTAATTCCCATAACAAAAGATATTTTGCACACAGTTTTTTATAGTTTCAGTTTTAGTTGTAAAATCAAAATTATTGCGAGAATCAAGACATTCGAAACTTTGAGATGTTTGCTTTCAAATCAGAAGAACTACTGGGAGAAAAAGAACAAGTCTACCTGTAGTCTTTCTGTAAAATTTTATGAGACATTTTGCTCGCCAGTTCAATCACTAGCCTATGTCAAAGTATTCAAACATCATATTCATCGTCATCATCATCATCATCATCGTCATCATCATCGTCATCGTCGTCGTCGTCATCATCATCATCATCATTAGGCCTACAGTTTTTAATTAAATCATCATCATCATCATCATCATCATCATCATCATCATCATCATCATCATCATCATTATTATCATTATTAGGCCTATAATTATCTAAACTGCAAAAACAGGAAGCAGAAGGTTTTATGCATTGGGTCTTAGATAAGGGTGTCATATATAAAAGGTAATTCGTGTAGTAGACCTTGTAGTAGTAGCCTATAAGCAGAAGAAGTATTTGTAGTGGTAGTAGTTGTAGTTGCCTTTGCCTCAACCTCTCCAAAAGGTAATTTATGATCTTAGGCCTTCCAGACCAGCTCAAGAAAATCCATGACCCTTAAATACATCTATCCACTAGTGCTTCATCTAGATGAGGTGTAGGACATTATCCCCCTGGACATTATCTTTCCGGACATTAACTCCCCCGGACACTATCCCTTCGGACAAATCCTCTCGGGGTACGACATTATCCCACCCAGACTGACCTAGTCTATTATATCATTACATAAAAAGGATCCATAAAATATATCAATAGACCTACAATGTATGTTAAGTTAATATCTATACATCACACATTAGTTTATCTTACGATTCTCATTCGTTTATTTCAAATCTAATTCTATGCCTACTGACACTAAGCTTAATTGGACCTACGTCAATGACGTCAACAAACCTTCGTAGAGCATGCTTACTGTAGACGACTCCCATTCGTTCATTTCTCTACTGCATTGAATTTAATTTTGAATGGAAAGGTCAGATGTAGTTACTAGTTAAATGGCATTAAGAACTTTTGAAGTCTTATCGGTTATGGCACTATTCTAGGATTTGTACATGAAGGGGAGGATTTTGTCCGAGGGGGATTATGTCCTACGAAAAATCGGGGGAATATGTCTGGGGGATAATGTCTCGGGGGTAATGTCCGGGGAATAATGTCCAAGGGGATAATGTCCAGGGGGATAATGTCCGTTCCCTCTTAATCTAATAGGCCTACTTTGCTTCTGGCGTCACTTTCCGCAACACCGGTGCTACCTTTGATCCACGCCTCGCCTTCTCAAGCCACATCTCCAATTATAGTGTGGAGTGAAAATGTAATTTTTTAAATTGCATTTTTTTGAAAATGTTTCGTTATTTTAAAATTGTAAGAAAAAATGCAATTAATCTAAATGTTACAGGCCAGTTGCAGTAATGTTTTAAGTAAATTAAATGATTGCATGTTGACAACATTAACCAGCAAACATCAAACTGACTATTAAACAAGCGAAATCCAGTTACCCAGCAGTCCAAAACAATACACATTTTTTTTATCTCCATTAAGTAGGTTTAGGCGAATTTTATGATTCTAAGTCTATCTAAGACTACGATTTAAATTGTGCTTTGGTATTGAAGAAAGGCATTAGTTTTCATGATTTCAATCTGGCAAGGATGACCTGCAATATTTTATAAAATTTTGAATTTTTTTGAATTTCTAAAATTTCTTAAAAATTTTCAAATTTTAAAGCTCCTTTGTCAAATCTTCAATAAGGAATTTAAAGGAATACTTTGCATGATAACAGTAGGCTACTAACTATACCAAAGGCAGCGAACAGTTACTGGCTCTATTACGTTCAGATTTTAGAAATTTTACTTTTTTCTCTCCACCCTAATTATGCATGCCCATGACCTTCCAAGACCATAACATTTCTGTGGAATGGTTATCAGGCCCGCCGAGAGGGGGCAGGGGGTGCTCTTCCCAAGGGCCCGGCGACCTTTAGGGGCCCGGAGGGGGCCCGGACTACACTGGTTATAAAAAAATGTATATGTTGATTACGTGTGGCGGGTCCAACCTATAATCACTTATGTGACTAAGCTTAAGCTAGAAAGCTTAAAAGTTATGCCGTTTTGAATAATAGCCACATATTAGCCTACTATCACACAAGTAGGCTACATTTGTTTAAGCTTCAACTTTCAAGTAACTGCATGTCCATTACCTTATAACTATAATCAGGTTTTTTCCAAAGGCCACGCTCACTTCCGTCTCAAAACGCTCTTCTGCTAATTATTGTGCGTTGTCTGATTTCAAAAGAAGACAAATCAGAGCCCGTAAATCACTCTTACACCGGTTAATTCGAGTGAATTAAAAGTTCATGATGATCATAGCCGAAGGGATCATGGATGAGAATGAAATTTGTGGTGTGGCATCATAATTCCAGAAGATGACATTATAAATAAATTAGACTTACGAAAATTCTGAAATTATAGAAACTGTAAAATGCTTGCTTTTATGTTGGCACTCTGCCTTCAGGACCTTTTCTGCACAAACGATTGAGACCGTATAGAATTACTAGGCTATAACAAAGGAAACGGTCCTCCAAGACATCCGGACAATTTACCAGGCGATAAAAAAAGAGCATTTCCGAAGTGCATTTTAAAGGTTCCCAGGAAAAAATAAAATCACAAAATGGATAAGCCTAGGCCTACCAGGATATCATAAACGCTGAAGTTAGATCCGGAAAGGGTTGCTTTTTGATTAGACCACGATATAATTTTGGTTTTTTTTATTTGAAAATTAGATTCTTAACATTTTAAGAACTGATTGGAATCGTAATTTATGCATTATCGTACATCCGCAGTCCGCACCCACACTTTTGTTTTTTCTATAGGTTTTTTTTATATTGAAATTTGCTATAAAAAGTCTAATGAAAGTTTAGAGCCCGTGACTTCCCTGCCCAGAGGCCCGGAATTTCTGCCGGCGGGCCTGGTGGTTATGGGTTAGTTCGATTTTCTCCTTGGGGAGTTTCTCACCTCATCTTGTTTGCTTGAATCTGTATCCACGACGCAGTATGATTGCCACTAAATCGGTTTCTTTTTCGTTCTTTTCTTGTGCAGGAGTTCCTCTCCCGGCTGTAAACAACTGGATAACCATAATAAAGCGTTTTGACGGATCTCTGAACTTCAGCCGAAGCTGGATCGAATACAGGAATGGATTTGGAGATTCTGAAGGAGGCGAATTTTGGCTCGGAAATGAAAAGGTCTATCGTCTGACTAACAAAGCTACCTATACTCTTCGCGTAGAGGTATTTATAAAATTATACCTCAATAATGTTGTTCAGTTATTAAACTTACCTAATAGCATAGGCGTACGAGGCGGGGGTGCAGGGGGGGCAATTGCCCCCCCCCCCAAATTCGGGCAAGTTTGGTGGTTTTTTCGGGCAAAACAGACCCAAACGACTAAAAAAAGAAGGTCGTCAAGTTTCGGGCAAGTCTGGTTTTTCGGGCAAAAAATAGTCGCGGACGACTAAGAAAAAAAAGGTCGTCAAGTTTTGGGCAAGTCTGGTTTTTCGGGCAAAAATAGTCGCGGACGACTAAAAAAAAAAGGTTGTCAAGTTTCGGGCAAGTCTGGTTTTTCGGGCAAAAATAGTCGCTTTTTGGCCGGAAAATTTTTTCGGGCAGAAGTTCAATCTTTGCCACCCCACTTCTGAAACCTCCCGTACGCCTATGCCTAATAGTCTCAATATTTCAGTAGAAGAATGGTAGTTGCTTTGTTGTCCATAACCCGCATCACTGGACTCAAAAACGACGCGACGCTCGTGAATAATATGGTTCCCTTTGCTTAGCTTTAGATTAATTTTGTTGAATTTAACGATTAAGGTTCATAGCTGAGGAATGATTATTGTTTGAGTTGGACTAAGTAAATTTTATTTATCTTTTATCGCTTCCTGAAAGGCGATTATAGGCTAGAACAACAACCCATGAGAAAAAAACATCCGGACAATAACCCCTAGAATAACCAGGACAATAACTCCCGTCTTGATTTATTAAAAATATTCATGTACCAGGTATATATTATGATAATAATGTAGAACAATATTGTACGAACAATAATGAACTATAATGGCCACGCTTCGATCCCTGGACTGATGGGTACCGGTAGATGCTTGGTTTGAAACGCGACGGTAACTAGGAAATCGTTTTTGATGAGAATGCTCTATCATATTTGAATGTAATACCATATTTATAAACCAAGGTGCAGCATAAATTGTTGGTCATTAAAAAAGACAATTATTATTTTAAAGAAAAATTTATATTGGATTTTGGACCTAAGATTTTGTGCTATTTGAAAACATTTTGACATTGATTGGATATAGAAATTATGTGCGTTTGTTTATTATACCATGTCTGTACACCAAAATGCGGATAGCAATTGGTATATTAAAGAATATTCTTATCTTATCTTATCTTAACCGACACCATGATCACTTTTTTTCGAGATAAGACTTTGTCCTAGCCAGTGGCGGCGCCAGCTCTAAAATTTCGGCAGGTCGCGGCGGAGTCATGGGAACTATTTGGCAGGTCGAAGAAATTGAAGATTGAATTTGAAGCACATAGACCTTCTTCTCTTCTTTAAATTCTCTGCCCCTCAGTAGGTTTCAAATTCCAATGACGCCATTCTTCTCTTCGCTGTGCTTTTCTCTTCAGTTCGTTGTATCCGTCAGTCATCATCCATCCCAGCATCATCTGTCTCGGTCTTCATCTCTTTCTTTTCCCCCCTCCAATCTCCCTTGTCAGTTGTCATCTGCAGTTATCTTTTTTCTCCTACTCTTTGCGGCACGTACTCTTCACTCGTCACTCGCTCCGTCCAGCTCACATATCCCATATAGGCTATCCTTCTCCATATCCACATCTAAAAGTGGAGGAGGAGGGGAGGTGGGGACGGATGGTTTGATGCTTTTTCAGCCACAGCAACGCGTGGTCGGGTATGCTAGTGTATATATATATGCATACCGAGTGTGGCTCGGGGGTTAACCGTTTTTACATCGAATTCCCGGCCCGAGTTTTACTCGGGGTTAACGCTAAGGAGCTTAACACCCATTATGGTTCCGGGCTGGTTTTGGCACAATCATGTAAGATTTTATACATCTTTCTTGCAGGTACAACCCGATAAAAGCGGTAAATGGTTCTACGCGGAATATTCCACCTTCACAATCGGTTCTGAAAGCAACGGATACGTCCTTCGTGTATCAGGATACAGTGGAAATGCCGGCGATTCGCTTCTGGGTAGTTCAGTGTCATCCAGTGAACGCAACAATGGAATGAAATTCACAACTTATGATGTCGATCACGACACAAATTCAAATAATTGCGCCCAGACGCATAGAGGAGGATGGTGGTTCAATTCTTGTTTCCAATGCTGTTTCACCTGCACATACGCTGACAAATGGTTTCAATGGGCTAGAGGTGACTGGGCGTCGGGCGGCGTACTTCGTGCAGCGCGAATGATGATTAAGATCAAATGAAGCATCGATTCCTGTACGGTCATTTCGCATAGTGCGGCAGTTTTATTTCTAAGGGATTCTCTAATTAGCACAAAATACTCACACATAACGTTCCACTCTACTCTGTCAGCATGATGACTTGTCAGCATGCTGTTTGCACGCATGCAATGTAGCGTTTTGTTAAAGTAAGAAACATTAATTTTATCGGTCTAATTTTCGTTGACGTTCGAGCTTACTGCTTCCTACTATTAGAGAAGACCATCATGTTCTAATTAGTTACGTTGACCACTGGCTCAGATTAATTGTCCTTGTCGTGTTCTAATTAATTATGTTGACCACTGGCTCAAATTAACTGTCCTTGTCGTGTTCTAATTAATCATGTTGGCCACTGGCTCAAATTAACTGTCCTTGTCGTGTTCTAATTAATTATGTTGACCGCTGGCTGAAATGAATTGTCCTTGTTGTGTTCTAATTAGTTATGTTGACCACTGGCTCAAATGAATTGTCATTGTCGTGTTCTAATTAATTATGTTGACCAATGGCTCAAATTAATTGTCCTTGTCGAGTTCTAATTAATTATGTTGACCACTGGCTCAAATTAATTGTCCTTGTCGAGTTCTAATTAATTATGTTGACCGCTGGCTCAAATGAATTGTCCTTGTCGAGTTCTAATTAATTATGTTGACCACTGGCTCAAATTAATTGTCCTTGTCGTGTTCTAATTAATTATGTTGACCGCTGGCTGAAATGAATTGTCCTTGTTGTGTTCTAATTAGTTATGTTGACCACTGGCTCAAATGAATTGTCCTTGTCGAGTTCTAATTAGTTATGTTGACCATTGGCTCAAATGAATTGTCCTTGTCGTGTTCTAATTAATTATGTTGACCGCTGGCTGAAATGAATTGTCCTTGTTGTGTTCTAATTAGTTATGTTGACCACTGGCTCAAATTAATTGTCCTTGTCGTGTTCTAAATAATTATGTTGACCGCTGGCTGAAATGAATTGTCCTTGTTGTGTTCTAATTAGTTATGTTGACCACTGGCTCAAATTAATTGTCATTGTCTAGTTCTAATTAATTATGTTGACCAATGGCTCAAATGAATTGTCCTTGTCGAGTTCTAATTAATTATGTTGACCACTGGCTCAAATTAATTGTCCTTGTCGTGTTCTAATTAATTATGTTGACCGCTGGCTCAAATTAATTGTCCTTGTCGAGTTCTAATTAGTTATGTTGACCACTGGCTCAAATTAATTGTCATTGTCTAGTTCTAATTAATTATGTTGACCAATGGCTCAAATGAATTGTCCTTGTCGAGTTCTAATTAATTATGTTGACCACTGGCTCAAATTAGTTATCATTGTCGAGTTCTAATTAGTTATGTTGACCACTGGCTCAAATGAATTGTCCTTGTCGAGTTCTAATTAATTATGTTGACCACTGGCTCAAATTAGTTATCATTGTCGAGTTCTAATTAGTTATGTTGACCACTGGCTCAAATGAATTGTCCTTGTCGAGTTCTAATTAGTTATGTTGACCACTGGCTCAAATTAGTTATCATTGTCGAGTTCTAATTAGTTATGTTGACCACTGGCTCAAATGAATTGTCCTTGTTGAGTTCTAATAAGTTATGTTGACCGCTGGCTCAAATTAATTGTCCTTGTCGCGTTCTAATTAGTTGTGTTGACCGCTGGCTCAAATTAATTGTCCTTGTTGTGTTCTAATTTAATTATGTTGACCACTGGCTCAAATGAATTGTTCTAACTAATTATGTTGACCACTGGTTCAAATTAATTGTCCTTGTCGTGTTCTAATTAATGATGTTGACCACTGGCTCAAATTAATTGTCCTTGTCGAGTTCTAATTAAATATGTTGACCACTGGCTCAAATTATTGTCCTTCTCGAATTCTAATTAGTAATGTTGACCACTGGCTCAAAATTATTGTCCTTGTCGAGTTCTAATTAATTATGTTGACCACTGGCTCAAATTAATTGTCCTTGTCGTGTTCTAATTAATTACGTTGACCACTGGCTCAAATTAATTGTCCTTGTCGAGTTCTAATTAGTTACGTTGACCACTGGCTCAAATTAATTGTCCTTGTCGTGTTGTATTTAATTACGTTGATCACTGGCTTAAATGAATTGTCCTTGTCGAGTTCTAATTAAATATGTTGACCACTGGCTCAAATGAATTGTCCTTGTCGAGTTCTAAATAATTATGTTGACCACTGACTCAAATTAATTGTCCTTGTCGTGTTCTAATTAATTATGTTGACCACTGGCTCAAATTAATTGTCCTTCTCGAATTCTAATTAGTGATTTTGACCACTGGCTCAAAAGAATTGTCCTTGTCGTGTTCTAATTAGTTATGTTGACCACTGGCTCAAATGAATTGTCCTTCTCGAATTCTAATTAGTGATTTTGACCACTGGCTCAAAAGAATTGTCCTTGTCGAGTTCTAAGTAAATATGTTGACCACTGGCTCAAATGAATTTTCCTAGTCGTGTTCTAATTAAATTATGTTGACCCATAGCTAAAATTAATTGTCATTGTCGAGTTCTAATTAATTATGTTGACCACTGGCTCAAATGAATTGTCCTTGTCGTGTTCTAATTAATTATGTTGACCACTGGCTCAAATTAATTGTCCTTCCCGAATTCTAATTAGTGATTTTGACCACTGGCTCAAAAGAATTGTCCTTGTCGAGTTCTAATTAAATATGTTGACCACTGGCTCAAATGAATTTTCCTAGTCGTGTTCTAATTAAATTATGTTGACCCATAGCTAAAATTAATTGTCATTGTCGAGTTCTAATTAATTATGTTGACCACTGGCTAAAATTAATTGTCATTGTCGAGTTCTAATTAGTGATTTTGACCACTGGCTCAAAAGAATTGTCCTTGTCGAGTTCTAATTAAATATGTTGACCACTGGCTCAAATGAATTTTCCTAGTCGTGTTCTAATTAAATTATGTTGACCCATAGCTAAAATTAATTGTCATTGTCGAGTTCTATTTAATTATGTTGACCACTGGCTAAAATTAATTGTCATTGTCGAGTTCTAATTAATTATGTTGACCACTGGCTCAAATGAATTGTCCTTCGCTACCTGACGATAAATTAACTAAGAAAGGTTTCATTACACGTATTATATGTAAATGACAATCGCTTTAATTCTGCTATTTAGCCTTCTTTATGTAGCACCAAAATTGATTGCTTTTTCAATAACTTTATTGGACCTATTGATTATTACCTACATATATATAGCTAATAATGCAAACAGTATATATATATATGTATATACATATGTATATGTGTAAATATATGTGTATATATGTATATATATACACATATATATATACACATATATATACACTGTTTTTTCATAGCTGATTGTTGTTTCCGCAGTGCGTTTGCAGGCGGCTCATTAAAGTATATAACTTACTAAATTAATATTAAATTAATCCAAAATTTTCATTCTGTATCGATATTATAATTATACGTAATCAGTTCCAGCAATTCCTCCTCCTCTTCCATCCACGTTGAAACAATGTTCACAAATCAGAAATAGGAATTCACTCTTGGAATTGCCGACTAAAAAAATATCAATCAGGATTCACTGATTTGAAAACAGTTGAAATAATTGATCAATCATAGTCACGAAATCGTCATCGTAGAAAAAAGGCCAGAAAAAAATCTGTTTTAGAAAGAAAAAAACCGAATTCTCTCTCTTTCTGTTGCATTGAAAGTTTGAAATCGATCGAGAAAACTTAGCCGTAAATGCTGCAGAAGTGACCGTGTCGAAAATAGAACAATAAAAAAAACAGTTGCAGCATGTGTGACAGAAATGCAACATTTGTGACAGAGGTGCAACATTTGTGACCGTGGTGGAACTTGTGTCACAATGGTGCAACAAGTGTGACAGTTGTGCAACATGTGTGACATAGGTGCAACATGCGACAAAAGTAACTTTGCCAAATGTGGTTCGATCGTAAAACAGGTGTGACATGTGTGACAGAGACGTAAGTTACGCCTCTGTAACATGCTTGACAGTGGTGCAACATGTGTGACAGCGGTGCAACATGTGTGACAGAGATCCAATACAAGTTATACAGGTTCAGCATCATGTGTACTGGAGGCACAACACAAGGCCGTAGACAGGGGGGGTGTTTTGGGTGTTTGAACACCCCCCGAAATGGAAAATGCAGAAAAAAGCTATTGCATGTTCTTGTTCGTGATGCAAAAAACCATGAAAAAGCCATGAAAACACCCCCGGAAGGAAACAATAGATTAAATTTCGATCACAAAAAAGTAAAGTTGACGACAAAAAAAAAAAGTCATCAGAAATTTTGACGGCGAAAATGGAAAATGTTTCAAAGATTTCGACCGGATGACTAAAAAAAGGTCATCAGAAAATTTTGCCGATAAAAATGGAAATTTTTCAGGAAATTCAGCCTCCCCAAAACTTAAATCCTGGCCGCCACCGAAAACACCCCCCGAAATAAAATCCTGGCTACGGCATTGGGAAGTAATTATTTGCCACAGAGGATGGAAAAGGAAAGAATGGGTTGTGCAGTTCTCTTAAATGTTCCTTCAAAACAGCTCTGCATCAGAGTCGCAATTTAACGACAGAATAGCTAGTAACTATTAGTCACTATTTAGTCGCTACTTTGAAGACTCTTCCAATGTCAATATTGGTGTAAGAAGATATCATGATTTCCGGCAATTAATTCAAATTGTGGAGGAAGTGTAGAAAAGTAAGTTGGTATTTTTTATGCAGCAAACTGGATTTAATTAAATTGTACTCGGTAAAGTGGATGATTTAATTGAATGTATTTTCAGGGTCGGATCCTCATTTTAAGAAAGTACGTTAGGCCTACTAACGACGATTTAGATTTCGAAGAAATTGCAAGAAAAACAGATAACTTTAGGCCCTACAGGCGCTGAATTAGAAACCTTATGCATCCAGGTGGGAATGGTTTCTTTTGATTTTTATGAAGAGATTATTTTAATCTGTGAATTTCCATGATTTGTTTGATCTTAAATTGTCTAAAATATCTATTTCAGAAATAATTTGTGTGTTATCATGCAAAACAGCCTGAATAGCAGTAGGCCTAGAACAAAAGAATACGCAAATATGATGTACAAAAGATTAATATTTCTTTTAAGGAATTGTCAGATATGCACAACCCCTTTCTTTCCCCCTTCCTCTCCTCCATCGTAAATTACTCTCAATCAAATAACAATGACCTTTTTTGCTATTTATACTACACAGAATTGCTTCTACAACTCCACAAATCCTTTAGAACTGCACAATTTTTATGTAGAAGCTGCAGGTATGCTGAAAAACGCTTTGTGCAGAATCCAAAATTTGCATAAAAAATACATGAAAGTCACTTCAGAAGTGAATTAAAACTAGACAATTAAATTTTATCATGAGTAGGTTTTAAAAATAGTTGAATATATAATGACATTGTTGTTGTTTTCAGGCGTATATGATAGCGTCAGGAAAGTCTTTCGACGATGTTGAAGTTGAGGACAGGCATTTCAACGAAGCATTTGCAAGAAGAAAAAGAACTCAACACCAATAATAGCACAATTTGACGAATGGAACCTTTATCTGTTTCAGATTCATGCCCATGCCTGCCTGTCTGTGCAGTGTGCAATAATAAATTATTGTGACAGTCGTTATTCAATGTTGTGACTTCCCTAATTGCTTGCAATCAGCATGTATACATAATGTGAGTTTATATACGGCCACCTAGTTTGCCAGGGTTTGTCTCAAAGACAATGATTCACAGAAAATCTCTGCTCAAACCTGAAAATTCCTAACAATGGATAACGTAATTAATCCTAGAATCTGTTCTGTCACAGATGGTAGGCCTATGTTGTACAGTTTAGTATTTCCGGTGATGTCAGCTTCGGTAGCCACATTAAGAACACAAAGGATGAGTTCCAACTGATCGAATTCATTCAATAGGCCTATTAGTGACAAATAGGTTTCTACACAGAAAGCACAAACTGAATGCACGCCATGTCAGTCACCGATGCGCAACTACACAATGAAATCACACATAGGCTAGCCTTCCTCTGCAATGTCTGCATTGTCTGCAAGTCCAAAAGCGTGTTTTGAATGTGGCGTTGCTATGATATACATACATGTACAAACGTATATAAGGAAGTAAGTGAATTCACGTCGTATCAGTCACTGATGTGCAAACTGCGCCGTCAATAAGCTTATTATTCACACAAGCACATGCATGACATTGTATTGATTGTTACAGTAGTGGCCATATTATTATTATGGTCAAGGCTACAAAAACAATAATTATTATATTTTCACATTTCGAACTTATTTTATGCAATCAAAGGACTGTTGCTGTGTTTGAACTTTCAGACCAGGGCTGTTTTTAAGAAATTTTTAGAACTGCACAACCCCTTCTTTTCTTTCTTATCCTCCATGGTAAATTACTCCCAATCGGAGAGAAATGGCCTTTTTCAACTACTTTTCACTGTTAGAAGTGCTTCTACAACTGCACAGATCGGATCCATTTAGAACTGCACATTTTGTGTACCGTAGAACTGCACGTTAAAAAAGCCCTGTTTCAGACAAATCCTAAAAGTTTTGACCGAGTCACTTTTGCTGTGTTTAAACTTTCAGACAAATCCTAAACGTTTTGACCGAGTTATGACACTTTTCTGTGCGGGCTGCTTTTTAACCGGACACAGTGTGTGGTTCTATGGACTCTTGGCTCTTGTTGCTGCCTTTGAAGTGAAGAGCCGTAAAACAGATGATATGCTGAAACATTTATCTGTGCTACGACATGAATCGATGGATCGTAACTGCAATGTCTATTCTGCAGCTGAAAAGCGTCGGCCTAGAACTCCCGTTGACTGTTTAGCTCTGGAATCGATGCGCGCTGAGCTTTTAGCAGCCTGCCTTTTGCCATTCGGTCAGTTCAACTCTCGGCGCATTGGGAAGAAGAGACATTCAGCTTGACAAATCATCAGACACAACAATGCATCTTAAATTTCTTCACGTTTTCCCGGTCAGATTGGTTGTTTACCTGATAATCATGCAGCCAAATGTTTTCCGATGTGATATGCAGTTGAGTAAGAATTTCATGGTCTCCGATTCCTGTCCAGCTCCAGAAGACGCAATTCGAAGTTTTCGTGCAGTGTCACGGTTGAAGTGTGCCGCAGAATGCAACTTATCACCTGAGTGCAATCTATTCAGCTACCACGCAACAAGTCGATTGTGCTCCTTCTACAGTTTGGCACCGTTGAAAACACATTACGACAGCGATTGTAAATTTATGATGGTTAGTTCACTGTTTTAGCTAGTCTCGACTTTAGAAACTGCAATTCGCTGTTTAATTGCTAAGAGACTTTTTAACGCTTTAGATTGAGTATTTCGTAACATTAAATCACTGAATAAGGATTTTGCAACAATTTATTTCACAGTTTTTAATCATTGTCCTAAGTCACAATCTAATTACCATCGATTATAAAAAAAATTGTCGGAAGTTGAGTGGGCCTACGACGATTCTCAACAGAGTCCATTAGCGGCACCTTCAGTCTTAATAATAATAATAATAATAAATAATAATAATAATAATAATAATAATAATAATAATAATAATAATAATAATAATAATACATACATACATACATACATACATACATACATACATACATACATACATACATACATACATACATACATACATACATACATACATACATACATACATACATACATACATACATACATACATAGGCTACATACACATACTCATTAATGCATATACATTTGTTGCACACTATGCTAGTGTTTTGACAGCGGTTCAGTGTTTATCAGGGACAGCCAGTTGGTGTTCGCACTGCTTGAAACGGAAATAAAAGATGGTGTTAATAATAATAATAATAATAATAATAATAATAATAATAATAATAATAATAATAATAATAATAATAATAATAATAATAATAATAACCGTTAACTCCAGAACAACAATGTTTCTATTATTGATTTTAAAGCCTGAGGGATCATTTAGCCTATACCTCGGGTGCTAAAAATAAAATTTAAAAAAATAATAATAATTAAAAACTGCCAATCAAGATGGGCGGTCGCCGGTCTTGGAATAAGGAGAGCATCTTCGTTGGCACTTCCAGCATTTTTAGCCTCAGCCTCAACTCACCCAATCGCTCATCCTCGAACTCACACAGGTTCCAGTCGACTCTATGGTGGAAACATTCAGAACAAGATGGCAACAGAGCTCAACGGAAACGGTTGAATTCCCAACTTCTGACAGCAAGCAATCCTCATGGGACATAATAAAATTATTATAGGCCTACCTCTTTTGTCAGCTGAATTATCAGCTAGGGATTAGGCCTACATCGCGCGTTGCCGACTCGTATGATAAGACAAGAATGAATGCAATTCAAGCTCCACATGCTTCGGACTGGCTCTTTGTAAAAAGTGTTATATATATATATATATATATAAATATATATATATATGATGTTGAGTAATCTGCAATATTTTGTTGCGGTTAAAATAACAAGACATGAGACATTGGTTTGAAACTATTTAATGAGATAGCCAATCTCTTTTAGTAATGTTTTACTTTTAGAAACTGGATCCTCTCACTGGATTGCCGATCGCTGGTAAGTGATAATATATTTTGCATACAGTTTTTGATAGTTTCAGTTTTAGTTGTAAAATCAAAATTATTGCGAGAATCGAGGCATTTTAAAATTTGAGGGTTTTTTCATATCAAAGGAACTACTGCAGGGAGAAAAAGTCTAGATCTACCTGTAGTCTTTCTGTAAAAATTTATGAGACATTTTGCTCGCCAGTTCAATCACTATGTCAAAATATTCAAACATCATATTCATCATCATCCTTAGTTAGGCCTACTATAGAACTCACCACTGCTTTTAAGATTAACTATTACCGTCATTATTACATTTGCTAATGTTATTGTTTATTATTACCAATAATTATTGATATTGTTATAGGCCTAATCCATTTTTATTATCATTATTTCTATTTGCCCATTACTTATATTATTACTATTTCTATTACTATCATCATTATCATTATTATTATCATCATTATCATTATTATGATTATTATTATTATTGTTGTTGTTGTTATTATTGTTGTTGTTATTATTGTTATTATTATTATTTTTATTTTTATTTTAACCATCATTTATTTCTGTTACAAACTGGGCAGCGCCAACTGGCTGTGCTTGATGAACACAGTGAACAGTGAACGCCTGACAAAACGCAATCATAATGAACTAATAGATTGCCTACAACAGCATAGGCCCTACTAAAAATAAATGTATAGTGCATGTAATTATTAGTATGGCTGGTCGTCCTCGTCCTCGGTTGGTTGTGAGAATGTTCCTCTGAAGGCTATGGCGTTGAATCGCTGAGTGCATACAGATAAACGTTGTTATTATTATTATTATAATTATTATTATAAGTATTATTATTATTATTATTATTATTATTATTATTCTGACTTATTTCTATTATTATTATTATTATTATTATTATTATTATTATTATTATTATTATTATTATTATTATTATTATTATTATTATTATTATTATTATTATTATAAAAAGATTGCCCTGCGGTACTTCGTTCTTCCAGGGGCTTATAAAATATTAAAAGCAATGTGCCTGGAACGGCTTATTTTTATTATTATTATTATTATTATTATTATTATTATTATTATTATTATTATTATTATTATTATTGTTATTATTATTATTATTATTATTATTATTATTATTATTATTATTATTATTATTATTATTATTATCATTATTATTTTTTTGCCCTGAGGTACTTCGTTCCCTCAGGGACTTATAGCTTATAAAAGCAATGTCTTTATTCTGGAACGATTAGGCTACACCTCATCCATGTCGGGCGTGGGTCTGATAAAGGTGCCCCTAAAAACTACGGCGTTGAAGCGCTGCATTCAAAAAAGTAGCTAGCGTGAGATGGCGACCCAGGTCCGAAATAAAATCGAGGCCTGCAGGATTAATGGGGCCAAGCGTTTCCAGAGCCAACGGGATAAAAATGTGAGAGTCACGGAAGGATTGAAATTTTTGTGTCTTTCTTTCCTCTGCCAAGCATGCCGCTGCTCCTGCACGGGCTGCTGTTGCTGTTAGGTACGACGGTGCCAGAGTGTCGACTATGGTTGCATCCCACACCAAGCTCTTTCCAGCCTTCCATGGAATCAAGGTGTTCTAAATAAAAGATGTATACTTTTTTCACTCCACCCTAATTATGCATGTGACTTTCTAAGGCCATAAAATTTCTGTGGAGGTGGTTATAAGGGTGAGTTCGACTTTGGAGACATGGGCGCCCGCACCATAGGTCAAGGGGGGTCGCGTGACCCCCCCCTGGAAATCATGACAAAATATTGATAATCACTCTTTCTGTAAAAAATGATAGTGGTAAAACGGGACAGAATGCCCACGAGCCATTGTGTTCTTTTACTTCACCAACTTTTGTTGTGTATCTTCTGGTTAGCTTTACGTACTGAGCACCACTAGATTGAGCCTATGTGTATGTAACTGGAGACGAAGAGACGAACAGAGAGCCAGCTCTTCAGCCACCGTCAAGGCCCAAGTGTTAGATTGATGGCATCTGATAACCTTTATGTGATGTAGGTCAACGATCAAGCTTTCTGTTTCAGTCTAATAATTATAGCCCCCCACCCATCCGCACATCATACACACCCTGTGCCTCATGATTCCCTTTCCAAGGTATACAGCCAGCCATATAGAGCACGAGGACGATGCATGGTCTCATAAAACGAGTCTCCCGCACACATTCTTGTACTCATGGATGACATCAGCGTTTGCAGTTGTGATTTTCACTTCCCTCTGCCTCCCACGCCGTTTCAACTCAAAACATCATCCACCTCTCTGTTTAACTCCTCGCTTGACACTCCGTAGCCTATAGGTGGACTTGGCATTAATGGTCGTCTGGTGTGCATCAGTTTCTATTCCTCCTATTTACATTATGCCGATCAAAGACTCAAAGCTGGTCCTGACCTTAATTAAGGAAGGGTCAGTAGGCTCGAAGACATGATGTATGATAATATATTGTACGAATCGTGGAGATTGGAGACCTGGCAGGCTGGCACTCTGAGCCCGAATCTTTCGAATCTTTCGAAGACTAGCCTATGCAGCATGTGCAAAATTAATCTGGTCGTTGACAGATTTTCTCCAAATCGGGGAATGGGGAGGTGCAATAGGTTATAATTATCATTCCACAAGGCCGGCAGAGTTGACATAGAGACAAAAGACTGCTTATTAAGACGACTATGTATACACGTATATATATGTGTGTGTATATATATATATATATATATATATATATATATAAATATATATAGGCCCTACACGTGTATATGTATATTCCTGTGGACTTGCCAAAGAAAACACAGACTATGTAGATCAGTTCACCTCGAGATCCGTTGCACATGCGAGTGGCGCTCAGTGGAGGATTATAAATAAATGTAAGATAGCCTGAAATTGAGAAATAAATGTTATGCTGCAGTGTGTAGCGTAGCCTCTTTGAAATTCTAAATGCAAGTTTATCCATTGTTTGGAAGTCATCAGCTAGAAGGTGTCACGGTAAGTACTACCAAATGAACAGTGCAAGTGTACTGTGTTAAACACTGCTTTAACTGTTGAGACTGCATTTTGTGGGGCACAGTGGTGTTTGGGTATGACCGGTGCCTTGGAAAAAGACTGAATTTATGGAGAAAGTAACCGACATCTTTGGGAGGGATGAACGCCGATTACAGACACACTGCAGCACAACATTACAGAGACTGATGCTCAAGAACATTAGGGCAGATTAATTGTCGATAGGGGATTTAGTCGTTAACTATAGGTATGGGCCAATTGGATATCATAATTATTACTGGCCGACCACGACTAAAGTCGGATACTTATGAATTAGGCAAACTTAAGTCTCACGGTCTTGTTGACTGACCCCCCCTGCAAAAAATCCTGCGGGCGCCCATGTTTGGAGAATTTCTCACCTCATCCTGTTCGCTTGAATATGAATCCACGACGTTGGATGATTGCAGCATAATCATTTTCTGTCTGGTTCTTTTCTTGAACAGGAGTTCCTCTCCCAGCTGTAAACGACTGGATTACCATAGTGAGCCGTTTTGACGGATCTGTGGACTTCAACCGAAACTGGATCGAATATAGGAATGGATTTGGAGATGCTGAAGGAGGCGAAGTTTGGCTCGGAAATGAAAAAGTTCATCTTCTGACTACGAGCGCCACCTATTCTCTTCGCGTAGAGGTATTTCTAAAATTGTACCTCAATAATATTGTTCAGTTATTAAACTTACCTAATAATTACAGTACTTCGGCACAAGAATGGTAGTAGCTTTATTGTTCAACACCCGCATCACTGTACTCAAAACGACGCGACGCTCGTGAATAATAATGGTTCCCTTCGCTTAGCTTTAATTAGATTCGTGGAATTTAACGATTACGGTCCCGAGCTGAAGAATAATTATTGTTTAAGTTGGATATTTGTGAATAAAGTACATGTTATTTATTGATTGTCGTTTCTGAAAAGACGGTCATAGAAAAACATTCGGACAACAACCCCTGAGAAACCCTAGAAGGCCTAGAATAACCAGGACAATAACCCCGTCTTGATTTATTAAAAATATTCATGTACCGGGTACATAATTTATTATGATAACAATGTAGAACAATATTGTACGAACAATATAAATGAACTATATGGCAACGCTTCGGTCCCTGGACTGATGGGTAGATGCTTGGTTTGAGACGCGACGGTAACCGACACCATGATCACGTCTTTTGTCGATATAAGACTTAGGCCTAGCCAGTGGCGGCGCCAGCTCTAAAATTTCGGCAGGTCGCGTCGGGGTCATGGAAACTATTTGTCAGGTCGAAGAAATTGATGATTGAATTTGAAGCACATAGGCCTTTTTCTCTTCTTTAAGTTCTCTGCCCCTCAGTAGTTGTCGTATCCCGTGTAAAAGGGCACTTTATTATCCTAGTGGTTAATCGGTTGGGTTTAACTTACTCAAGAAATTCTTCCAAATTCAACGAACTCCCAGTTCTTATGAAATATATATAATATAAAGTTATTCAATATCATTCATATGCACAAACAAATAACAATCCTATTTACCTAGTGTGGCGAGTTACTTAGGAAATATTATATTTGCGCTTATCTGTCGAGTTGTATGAAACTCGAATGTCTTCGGCTCTCTCCGTCGTCCGATTCTTCGCAGTCAAGAATGTTGATCAGACGGTTGAATATGCAGTCATGGAAGTGACCACACCAAACGTCTTACTCGTATCTTGCTGTGAATCAGTTGCACACGAGATGAATCATCGCATTCACCTCACAGCTCTTCTCCAGTTGACCAAACGTCCTTCGTACTTCACACGCCGATCAGCTGTTCGCTTGCCGATTCAAATTACACGACTCTTCAGTCTGTTGCCTAAGAGTTCGTCTTCTTCGCAAGTGTCTCACACTTCACACGATGATTATTATGCACTAACGCAAATTTCTCATTTAAATTGCGTTGCACTTAATGCACAATACTTTGAACTATCGGTTGATCGTCCGAACAGTTCAATTACCTTCGTCTCTACTCTGAAAATCACAACTTTGGATTGATCACCGCAGCGAAACAACCACCATTTCCAGATATACCTGTAGAGAGTCAAAAACTTAACGTCCACTTCGCTGACGTCATTTTTAACTCGTCACGTCATTCGCTTCCAGTTTGCACCAATCACGAATAGGATTAGCGTCCTTTGTTGTCATGGTAACCCTGACCACTCGTTATTACGCTTAGCTGCAGTCATTGGTTTTATGTATTAATATTTTATATGTTGCCACACATATTACCTAAACTCGCCAATTAAATTGCCTAGCTTAACTTCTACCTATAATTAATAATTATACATGCATAGCAAGTGTTTAATTTGATAATCATTTAATATAACCACGACAAATACCCTTTCTTCAAAAGTCTGTACACAGGCTTTATCAACTTATCTAATTATCAAATTACAATAACTGCTTATGCCTATGCTTATACTACTTTACACAACATCACAACCTAACACAACTACTTCTTATCTACCTATAGTATCACCATTGATTTACTTAAATCTTAGGTCAATCCTCTACTTAAATAATCGGACATCACGTTATTACATCCCTTAATGTAACGTATTGTAAAACAATAATTTTGAAGGGCAAGGCTCCACCTCATGACTCTTGCATTCTTCATCCTCCCTTCCTTCATGTACTGTAGTCCACAATGGTCAGTCTCGATCACAAACTCTCTTCCACACAAATATCGATCAAATCTACTGATTCCCCACATTATGGCTAAACATTCCCTTTCTTCCACTGAATATCGCCTCTCTCTTTCCAATAGTTTTCTACTCGCATATGCAATCGGGTGGTTTATTCCTTCATACTGCTGAATCAGAACACAACCTATCCCTTTTCCTGATGCATCTGTCTGTATTATAAATTCTTTCTCCAAGTCTGGTAACCTAAGGATTGGTGTCTTAGCTAGTGCTTCTTTCAACTGCTTAAAACTTTCACCTAACTCTTGGTTCCATTCAACATTGTTAGGAGCTAACTTTTTAGTCAAGTCGCTCAACGGTGCCATCAATTCTGCACAATGTGGAATAAACTTTCGATAGTAATTTATCGCTCCTAAAAAGCTTCTCACTTGCTTCTTCGTCTTAGGCTGTGGCATTTCCACAATCTTGTCAATAGATTCTCCCTTAGGGCTTATATCGTCGTTGTTCAATGTATGGCCTAGGAAATCTATCTTGCCATATCCTAGTGAACATTTCTTCGGTTTCAATGTCAAATGAGCTTTTCTCACTCTTGTGAAAAACTCTCTTAACGTCTTCATGTGTTCGTCCCATCCTTTCGTATGAGCAAGAATATCGTCGACATAACTTTCTAGATTTTCAGTTCCATGTAATATTTTCCGTATCAAGCGATTATAACTGGACGCGCTATTGACTAGTCCAAATGGTAACACATTGAACTTATATAATCCGCTTGCACAGATGAATGTGGTTAAGTCTTTTGATTCTTCGCTCATTGGTATCTGCCAATACCCTTTACAGAAATCGAACTTGCTATAGATTTTACTTCCACTGAGTTTATTGAAAATATCCTCATTCGACATCATCGGTTCTGGATCGAATACTGTCACTTTGTTGAGTTGTTTATAATTACAGCAAAGTCTGTTACTTCCATCTGACTTTTTAACAACTACAAGCGGCGCTGCATACGCTGCTTCCGATCTTTCTATAATTCCATTATCTAGCATCATCTCTAATTCTTTGTTTATCTCCGCTTGAAGATGATATGGCGTTGGATAAGCTCGTAACCGAATTGGCTCATCACTCGTCAGATGAATCTCATGCTTTACCATGTCTGTCCTTCCTGGCTTATCACTGAATATGTCCTCATGTTCTCTCAGTAGTTCCCTTAATTCTCTTTTCTGTTTTTCCGTCAATTTAGGATTGATATCCACATCTTTGTAAGTCTCCGTTTGTTTACTTACATATAAGCTCAATATCTCTTCTTCTTCATCTTCACCATCTTTACCATCATGTACTATCGCCGATATGTATGCTGACGTTTCTACATCATTACCTTCTCCATTTCTCTCGTAGTACTTCTTTAGTATATTGATGTGATATGTTTTGAGTTTTCCACCATCAATTTCCACCTTGTAATCATAATCTCCTATTTTGCCTCTGACCACAAATGGTCCTTGCCATTTTACAAGCATCTTATTGTTACAACTGGGTAACAGTAATAAAACTTTATCTCCTATCTTCAACTCTCTGTAACGTGCTTTCTTATCATAATACTTCTTGTTCTTTTCATTTGCCTTATGTATGGCCTTCTGTGCCATATCACATGTTTCTTCTATTCTTTCTCTCAAATCGGTCATGTATGTATAAACATCTTTTACCTCATCTTCCACTTTCTCATTTGTCCAGAGTTCCTTTAATATCTGTATTGGTCCTCTGCATGACCTTCCAAAAATTAATTCAAAGGGTGTGAACCCATGACTTTCGTGTACAGTGTCTCGTAACGCGAATAATAGTGGTGCCAAGAACCTGTCCCATTCCTTGACCTGTTCTCCTATTAGCTTCCTCAATGTTGCTTTTATTGTCCCGTTAAGTCTCTCCACACATCCATTTCCCATAGCATGGTAAGGGCTAGTGAAAGTGTGCTTGATTAACAACATCTTGTTAACTTCAGCCATCAATTCTGAAGTGAATTGGCTCCCTCTGTCAGTATGGATTTTCTGAGGAACACCCATGCGACAATAAAAATTGAACAAGGCTTCCGCCACTTCCTCTGTAGTTATTCCTTTCAGTGGAATCGCTTCTGGGTATCTGGTACTCAAATCCACTATCGTTAATATATAACGATAACCTCTTGATGACATAGGTTCTATCACTCCGATAATGTCTACACAGACATGTTTGAATGGTACATCCAGTACCGGAAGATGTCCCATCGGTGCTCTGTGGCTCACCTTTTTGTCTACCGACTTTTGGCATACATCACAACTCAGGACATACCTTTTAATTTCTTGTCCTATCGATGGCCAATAAAATTCATTCACAATTTTATCATGGGTTTTCTTCATACCCAAATGTGCTGACAATAGCGAGTTATGGGCCACGGCTAATACTTTACCTCTAAGTTCCTTCGGGACCATTAACTGCCACTTCGCATCATCTTCCGTTGTCTCCATGAATCTCCTATACAAAAATCCGTTCTTCTTCACATAAAGAACTTTCTCTGTTACACTGTCATCACCACTCCAATCAATTGCTTTATCCCAAAACTTCTTCAAAGTCTCATCTTTGCTTTGTAACTCTTTAATTTCTTTTGTTGATACATTTAAATCCGGCATCTCAGTAACTTTCAACTGTTTGTATTTTGTTACTTTCTTTGATTCCGCTCTGGTTTCAACTGCTGCTGTCGTTTGGCACACATCATCATTCTCGATGACGTCATCCGTTACATCATCATTTAATTCACTTGTGATTTCACTCGCAAAATGAACTTTCTTTTTGTCACTTTGTCCTTGTGACTCAACACTTAAAGATTTCTGAATCTTTTTCAATCTATCCTCTCTATTCTCGTTATCATCTGTATCACTCCGATCACAGTTTATCATGTTATCTGTAGTTTCTTTCACTACCAGATATTTTAGTCCCTTCATCCTACCGATAATTACTGGTTTCACCGGTTCTTCCATCACCATTGCTTCAACGTTTCCTGTAAAATACTCACTTTCAATATTAACCTTTGCTGTCGGAAAATTTCTCAATGTCCCATCGATTAATATGCATTGGGCTTCTCTTCCTGTGAAATCAACATCATTTACCAGTGATCTCTTGACAATACATGTGCTTGACCCAGAGTCATATAGACAACTGGCATTCACACCGTTCACCTTTAGCTGACCTTCATTTTTATTCTCAAGGTCATCGCCATCATCTCTCCGATCAGTAACCATTGTACTTGCTGCCAACTGTATCGGTAATTCCTTCTTACGTTCTTCCTCTTTTTCAACTTCATTTAGTTTCAACTCTTCATTTGCTTGCGCTATCTTGTACGCCCTATTCTCATATACTTGTATAGCCGCCGCAGTATGTTTAACAACTCCTTTTTGTTTGTGTGAACAATCATATGACTTGTGTCCGGTTCGGCCACATGAGAAACAAGTTATCTTATGTTCAGCCGCCTGCTCTCTTTCTCTGCTAACTCCTCTATTCATACTTCCATTATGATTCGTCTCCCTGTTCTGTTTCATGTCTCCTCGTCCTCTATTTATGTTTCCGTTAAACTTCTCTCTTGATTTATCGTCGAACGGTTTCACATTCGGCCTTTCGTTACTGAATTTCACTGGAGGCCTTAGACTACTTTCTGTGTATTTATATCCGTGCGCCTCGATATAAGACTCGGCACAGTTCAAGGTGTCCTCTAGACTCATCTTGCCTCTTTCTTTGAGGAACATCTTAAGTTCATTGCTACACGTAAGGTAGAACTGATCTCTTAATAATAAGTTCTCCATTCCTTCGTAGGTTTTCTCGAATCCAGCTTGAAGTAGCCACTGCTGCATATATCTCCTCAACCTATGCACAAAATCTGTAGGTGTTTCACCTGACTCCATTTTACTCATCTTAAACTTGTTACGATATCCACCCTCTGTTAATTGAAACCTTTTTAACAGATGTCTTTTCAAACACTCGTAATCTTGTGTCTCCTCAGATGACATTCTTTGATACACCTCTAACGCTTTTCCTTCAAGATGCTTGGCTAGCATCAGAGACCAATTTTCTGTTGCTATCTCGTATGCCGTGCATGTCCTTTCAAACCTTAATAAATATGCATCCAAGCAATCTTTATTCTCATTGAATACAGGGAACTTGATATCCTTCATTCCTCTGTTATGGTTATTGTTTCCTTGGTATGAACCATCGCCAACCATTGTGAATGTGGCCTCACCACGATTCTGATTATTCCGAGAATCAATTTCTCTCATCCTCAATTCACATTCAAGCTTTTTGACTTCAAGGTCCATATCTCTCCTAGCTTGACATTCGGCCGCTTCACGAACTAATCGCGCCTCATTCGCCTCTCTTTCAAGTCTGGCATCATTCGCCTCTCTTTCAAGTCTGGCCTCATTCGCACGACTTTCCCGTTCCAGTCTGGCGTCATTCGCCTCTCTTTCAATTCTTGCATTATTCGCTTGATTTTCTCGTTCAAGCCTAGCATCAGCTATTTTTGCTAACTCTAATTCTTGTGCTCTGGCTGCTGCTGCTTCTTCTCGTGTTCTGGCTTCTTTAATTTCTGCAGCCGCGGCTTCATCTTTAAGCCTTCGATCTTCTCGGTCACGCAGTCTGTCGTCTCTTGCTTCCTGCTGTCTATCACGCACAAACGTCTTCAACTCATCACCATCCATCCCCATCTCTTTAGCGAGTTTAACCCACTGTTCATGTTCTCCAAGTGACATGGTCTACTTACTTGTTTACTTAGTTAACAAGTATTTCAAATAGCTTTCGCTATATAAGAATTAAATTCTTCAAAAGATAATCTTTAAAATAAGACTAATAAAATGTTCCCTCTTGAAATGCGTACTCTATGGTTACGCGAGGTTAATCGTACTAAACAATTCGCATCGAGTAAACGCTTATTAATAAAGTCGTTCTTTCGCAATCGCAAAAGCGATAACTTTAAAACTATACATTTTCAATACTTGAGATTATTGTTCGTTGATATTTCGAGTGTTAGTTAAAAAATCCATTTTTAATATCCCGGAACGTAGGACCCCATAGTTGTCGTATCCCGTGTAAAAGGGCACTTTATTATCCTAGTGGTTAATCGGTTGGGTTTAACTTACTCAAGAAATTCTTCCAAATTCAACGAACTCCCAGTTCTTATGAAATATATATAATATAAAGTTATTCAATATCATTCATATGCACAAACAAATAACAATCCTATTTACCTAGTGTGGCGAGTTACTTAGGAAATATTATATTTGCGCTTATCTGTCGAGTTGTATGAAACTCGAATGTCTTCGGCTCTCTCCGTCGTCCGATTCTTCGCAGTCAAGAATGTTGATCAGACGGTTGAATATGCAGTCATGGAAGTGACCACACCAAACGTCTTACTCGTATCTTGCTGTGAATCAGTTGCACACGAGATGAATCATCGCATTCACCTCACAGCTCTTCTCCAGTTGACCAAACGTCCTTCGTACTTCACACGCCGATCAGCTGTTCGCTTGCCGATTCAAATTACACGACTCTTCAGTCTGTTGCCTAAGAGTTCGTCTTCTTCGCAAGTGTCTCACACTTCACACGATGATTATTATGCACTAACGCAAATTTCTCATTTAAATTGCGTTGCACTTAATGCACAATACTTTGAACTATCGGTTGATCGTCCGAACAGTTCAATTACCTTCGTCTCTACTCTGAAAATCACAACTTTGGATTGATCACCGCAGCGAAACAACCACCATTTCCAGATATACCTGTAGAGAGTCAAAAACTTAACGTCCACTTCGCTGACGTCATTTTTAACTCGTCACGTCATTCGCTTCCAGTTTGCACCAATCACGAATAGGATTAGCGTCCTTTGTTGTCATGGTAACCCTGACCACTCGTTATTACGCTTAGCTGCAGTCATTGGTTTTATGTATTAATATTTTATATGTTGCCACACATATTACCTAAACTCGCCAATTAAATTGCCTAGCTTAACTTCTACCTATAATTAATAATTATACATGCATAGCAAGTGTTTAATTTGATAATCATTTAATATAACCACGACAGTAGGTTTCAACTTCCAATGACGCCATTCTTCTCTTCGCTGTGCTTTTCGCTTCAGTTCGTTGTATCCGTCAGTCATCGTCCATCCCAGCATCATCTACCTCGACCTTCTTCTCTTTTTCCCATCCAATCTCTCTTGTCAGTTGTGATCTGCAGTTATCTTGGTTTTTTTTTTAGGCACCTCTTCACTGAGACTCGTCACTCGCTCCGTCCAGCTCACATCTCCCATATTCTTCTTCATATCCACATCTAAAAGAGGAGGGGAGGTAGGGACGGATGGTTGGATGCTCTTTTCAGCCACAACAACGCGTGGTCGGGTACGCTATTATGTATATACAGGGTGGCGCATAAAAAGTGAGACCGCCTAGCATAATTTCGAATAATAATTTGTTTAAGAACTTTTTCTTCTAAAAAAACAAGTAGATTGTTGCCAAATGTTTATTCACACAGAATCAGAAATAAAATTCAATGTGTCTACCACCTCGGTTCTCAGCAGTTTTTGTCTAAACGTCGGCATCACTGGTCAATGCTTCTGTTTATAAACCGCCGAAGGAACTTTTGCCACGTGACTCTTGGCCAGTTTCGAATATGCGGTAGCAATCCTTATCTTAAGACGTGATCACAGTAGGTACTATACACCATGGGCGCCGACTCTGCGAGGCCCGTGAGTGCTCAGCACCACCAGAAATTGGCCATGCGAGGCCCTCCTATACATGGGCACCACCAGAAATCAGCCGGCAAGATGTGCTTTTAAGATATTTTTCTCTCTGTTGGGATTGCTTATCTATAAAAATCATTCCCAGTTAGTTTACCTTACAATTAGGCCCTACTCCAGTTTTATCCCATCTGGTAGTCTGAACTCCATTCATTTGGTCCTTAGCCGATCAGCGAATACGAGGAAACCCCGAAATCCTGCTTATTCGATCCGCTTCCATCATTTTTTTAATTACGGACGAAGGCGACGATTTGAATGACATTTTTTCTTTAGGCCTATAATTATTGTATACATGCTCAATAGTGTTCTGCAGTGCTCGAGAGTCACCTTCCAGCATCATAAAAGCGGGATATTGTTTTGTCTTTAAAAACTACAGTGTTAATATTGGCTCAATAAACAGTGGCTAATTGTCTGATTTCTTGTGCAAAATTTGAGTAGCCTATGTTGACCTAATTAAGGGAGAGTGCTCCAAGACGCCCATGAAAACGAAGATTGTGCTTTTCTTCTGTGTGGATTCCAAGAGAAATAGCCTACATCAAACACAAAGAATGATCAAAAAATTTTAATGGGGAAGAACATTATTTTATTGAAGTTTCAAATCATGTCTTTATGCAATGAGATAACAGGAAATTTTGACAAGGATGTCATGACGTCAAAATGACAGCCTAAGGTTCTACCATCGCAGTGTGAAAATAAAAAAAATCGAAAATGGGGAGGAGCACATCCCGTTCCCAAACCCCTTCCCTGCTCGGCGCTGTGCTTCTCGGCGATAATACTTTGGCAGCGAGTTCGTCCCTTCAAACCAGGACCAAGTCTCCGCCTATATGAACAGTGGTGATTTCAATAAGTCTCCTATAAAATAGGGTCAAAAAATTTCGCGCGCTCACGCGCGCATATTTTCACATTCTTTTGGACACTCCCACTCTTCGGGTCAACTCGGCGCCTATGCTATACACTCACTGTTCACCCTAGCTCCAGGTTCAACAATGACCACTCTGATTTTCCCCATCCGCGAGACACACCGACCGAAACCATGATGCAACGACAGAAATGTTCATGTGCGCGTATGAGTGACGAGTTCGTTGCTGGAAAATTTTTCTTGCATCAGAATAAACACGATCATTTTGTGAATTAACTCAGACAATAGTAAATTATGTCTTTTCGTCTGTAAACCAAATGCTTCGTAGGCCTACACTTTTCTCTTTGGAAATATACCAAGTAACTGTTGACTAATTAGCTGCCGGTGTTTTAATTTACGCGTTTGTTCGGTTGAAGTTGCAAACTTTGATCCATAATGCGTTGCATCGGTTCTTCGTGATATGCCAGATTCTCTTTAATTAATTTTCTGTTGACTCTTGTGGCTGTGAGAGTCATCATCCTGGATGAAAATCAGCTCACTTGCACACAGAATGTTTCGGACCATTCTAGCGAACTTCGGGTAGCCGCTTCATAATTTAAAGCCCAAGCTCGATATCGGTAGTTTCTCCAGAAACCAGTCACGTGACTAGGCGGGTCTATGTAGAGATGTGCTTGTCAATCAGCCTATGCTTCAAGTTTGCCGGACAGGCTAGTGCCCAAGATCATTCCACTCGCTAAACATGCCCAGCTGCAGGTTCCTCGGAGGTTATTAATATGCAAATTAGCTATACAGTAACATGCTCGTGTATGCTCGGCACATTTCGAGCACAAATTCTAACGCATTTGAGCAGATCTATCATAACAATTAAATAACTACGCTAAGTAAACCATATTTTACTTTACTGCGGCTAATTCAGTCGTCAGAAAGTTTGTTGCAAGTAATAAAATTCAATCGTTATATGAAAAATTGGTACATCTGTGTTTAACAAGGTAAGGTGGTGATATGAGTCAGGTGAGGTGGAAAATTTATATATGGCATAAAATATCAGCCATTTTGCCATCTACCTGCCAAAAGTTATTAAGATTGGTGAAAATTTGACGAAGTGCTGACAAAAACAATTTTGCACCTTTTTTTATTGAGACACGGTGTATATACCGAGTGTGGCTGGGGGGGGGGGTTAACCGTGAATCGTTTTTACATCGAATTCCCGGCCCGAGTTTTACACGGTCATAACACTAAGGGGTCATTGCATAATTACGTAACGCTCGAGGGTGGGTGGGTGGGGTAATTGAAAACGTTACGAAACGTTACGGGGGTGGGTTGGGGAAGCTGAACGTTACGTAACGCCTTGAAAAAAATTATTAATGAAATTTTATTAAATTGCCATCGAATGAAACTTCAGACATGTTGTAGGGCCTATGTGCACATGATGTGATAGAAGTTTAAACTTCGTGACATTGATTTAAAACTTAACTGAAGTAAGCCTATTTATCTGAAAAAGATCCGGTAGTAGACATCAGTACATGCCAGGTCAGTTCTGTTCTCCCGTTTGTGCGAACCGAAAACCGCTATTCGAATTGGTTGGATAGTTTTTCCAACGGAACAACGTGGCAGGCCTAATTCCCAATGAATTCCTGTCATCGAAGAACCACTTTGAAGCATGTTTTACTTAGTGGACACTATCTAAACATTTAAAATTAATGCTCTGCAAAACTCGGCAATATTTCTATTAGTAAGTGGGGCGCCCAGCCTAAGGAAATAAATAGGCCTAGCTCCTCTTAATTTTCATTAATTGTTAATGAGCCATTTAGTCCCTGAAACGTTTCAGCAGTGTGAAATTTTATTCTTGTGGTAAAATTTAAGAAAATTGCAGTTCACGCATGACAGTTATTTATATAAATAAAACATTGTGTATATTTTAAGCCTAGTCTACTGTCAAATTATAATTAACATGTACGCTTAGGCCTATACTATATTAAATTCGCTATGATTATAGTTACGCGCACACATAGGCCAATAATAGACCTAAATATCAACTGATTTTTCGTAGCAATCGTTACGTAACGCTGGGCAGGGTGGGTGGGTGGGTCAAGGCAAACGTTACGAAGCGTTACAGGGTGGGTGGGTGGGTCAAAAACGGTCATTTTCGGCGTTACATAATTATGCAATGACCCCTAAGGAGGTTAACACCCATATGGTTCCGGGCTGGTTTGGGCACATGTAAGATTTCATACATCTTTCTTGCAGTTGCAACTCAATGAGAGCGGTAAATCGTTCTACGCCGAATATTCCACCATCTCTATTGATCCTGAAAACAACGGATACATGATTCACGTCTCAGGATACAGTGGTGGAAATGCAGGAGATTCGTTTCTGAATAGTAAAGTGCCATCCCAATACCGTAACAATGGGATGAAATTCTCAACTTATGATGCCGATCACGACAAAAACAACACAGATAATTGCGCCCCGTTACGCAGAGGAGGATGGTGGTTCAACAACTGTCTCCAATGTTGTTTCACCTGCTCTGACGATTTCTTTCAATGGGCTCGCAACACCGGTGGCTGGGTGACAAGGGGCGCACTTCGAGCAGCGCGGATGATGATTAAGAGCAACTGAAGCAGCGACTCTTTCTGTTGGGTCATTTCGCATAGTGCGGCTGTTTTAGTTTTAAAAGGATTCTCTAATTAGCACAAAATACGCACGTAACATTCCACTCTACGCTGTCAGCATGATGTCAGGATGTTGTTTGCACGCATGCAATGTAGCGCTTTGTTAAAGTAAGAAACATTTATCGGTCTAATTTTCGTTGAGGTTCGAGCTTACTGTTTCCTACTATTAGACCAGAGAAGACCATCATGTTCAAATTAATTATGTTGACCACTGGCTCAAATTAATTGTCCTTGTCGAGTTGTAATAAGTTACGTTGACCACAGTGACTGGCTCAAATGAATTGTCCTTCGCCACCTGATGATAAATTAACTAGGAAAGGTTTCATTACACGTATTATACATGTATGTAAATGATTATCGCTTTAATTATTTAGTCTCTTTATGTAGCACCAAAATTGATTGCTTTTTCAATCACTTTGTTGGGCTATTATATATATATATATATATATATATATATATATATATATATATACGTATATATATTCACTATTTTTTCATATTCACTGTTTTTTCATAGCTGATTGTTGTTCACGCAGTGCGTTTGCAGGCGGCTCATTAAAGTATAACTTACCAAATTAATATTAAATTAATCCACAATAAGTTTAATTCAGTATCGATATTATAATTATAATTAATCAGTTCCCGTAATTCCTCCTTCTCCATCCACGTAGAAACAACGTTCACAAATCAGAAATAGGAATTTCACTCGTGGATTGCCGACTAAAAGAATATCAATCAGTCACTGATCAGAAAAAAATTGAAATCATTGATCAATCATAGTCACGAAATCGTCATCGTAGAAAAAAGGGCAGAATAATAGAAAAATCTGTCTTAGAAAGGAAAAAAACTGAATTCTCTCTCTCCGTTGCATTGAAAGTTTGAAATCGATAGAGAAAACTTAAATGCTGCAAAAGTGACCGTGCCTAAAATGGAACGATTCAAAAACAGTTGCAACATGTGACAGTGGTGCAACATATGTGACATAGGTGCAACATGTGACAAAAGAAACCTTGCCAAATGTGGTGCGATTGTAGAACAGGTGCAACATGTGTGACAGAGGCGTAACATGCAGTTGTGCAACATGTGTGACAGCGGTGCAACATGTGTGACAGCGGCGCAACATGTGTCACAGTGGTGCAACATGTGTCACAGTGTTGCAACATGTGTGACAGAGATCCAATACAAGTTATAAATCATGTGCAGTGGAGGCACAACATGTACGAGAGGTGCAATACACATGAAAATGCGTAACATGTGTGTGACAGAGGTGTAACATATGTGACAAATATAGCCGTCAAAAACACATGAAAGAGGTGCAACATGTGTGAGAGAGGCGCAACACATGTGACAAAGACGCAACAGACATGTGACAGAATAGCAACGTCAACAATTTAACACGTTGCAACAAAGCGGTTGCATCAAAGTCCAGGAAAACTCACGTAAGCAAAAGGAACAGAGACGAATGCAACGGATAGCACATGATTACTGGTGCGATTCAAACTCACGTGATTGCCATTTAACATGATTCCATTCACGATGTCAATAGCAGATGTGTTACGCCAATCCTGACAATTACCGACGATGACAAAGTAACGTGTTAATCGTGACTGACACTGCTAACCCTGCCGACAGCCACAACTACATTAATCATAACGCTAATCATGACGCTAATCATGACATTAATCATAATGCTAATCATAATTATACATAACATTAATTGTAGTGCTAATCAAAACCTTAATCATGAAAAATTAAGGTTTTGATTAGCGTTATGATTAATGTTATGCATGATATTTCATGATTAAGGTTTTGATTAGCACTACAACTAATTGATCATCCGATAACCATCGCACTTGGACGATGTTAATCCTGATTACATCGATAACAATCAGACTAATCCTGATGACACACAATAGCCATAATCATGAAAGCATAATAATTACGCACCACGGTAACCATGACAACTCCAGATCAAGACGGCACTGTGTGTGTGGGGGGGGCTATATAAATGCCCAATAACAAGAACAGTGATGAACCGTATTTACAACAACTTGGCCCGAGACACAGTAGCATATTTTTTGCTCTCTCTATATATATATATTTACACCGTGAGGCATAAAAAGGAACTCCCTAGAAAAATCGTTATTATTTTAACAATATTCAAACAATGTCCATGAAATTCAGGAAAATTATAGCTAAGTAGCAGGTATTGTAAATGCATTTACAGTTTTTACTCTGTCCGCCTTTAGCTTCTACGCATACGCGAAGTCGCTTGCGCCATTCACGCACCGCCGAGTCAATAATTCGCTGGTCAAGATCGTTCCAAACTTGCATGATTCGCTTCCGAAGATCTTCATCATCACGGACCTTTGTTCTGTACACCATTTCCTGCATGAATCCCCATATTTTAAAATCGACGGGATTAAGATCTGGGCTGTTAGGGGGCCATAGAGTAGGAATTATGAAGTCAGGAGTTTCATGCGTCAGAAGTGCAATCGTTTCTCGAGCTCTGTGCGTTGGAGCACCATCTTGCTGGAGATTGTAAAATTCAGTGAATTCTCGAATTTAGGTAGAAGGCCTTTCATGAGTAAAACATCTCGGTAGTATTGGCCGTTGATTTTTACCCCCGGTTCAACAAAATGAATTGACGTGCGCCCCAGAAAAGAAACACCGACGGACAATATCAGGGATTTGCTAAACGCCGGACGTGTGCGTATAAGGCGGTCGGCTGCAACATCTCTCTTTCGAGTTCCAACTGCTACATACAGACGCCCAGGTTTCCGCCTATGATTTCCGGTGATAATCAGCCTCGATAGCCACATTAAGAGCACAAAGAATGGGTTCCGAATGAAAAAAATTCATTCAATATTCTTGACATATAGATTTTCATACTGAAAGCACAAACTGAATGCACGCTGTATCAATCATTGATGCACAAACTACACAATGAAATCATACAAGCCTCTGCATTGTCTGCAAGTCCAAATGCGTGTTTAGGATGTAGCGTTGCTATGATAGGCAAACTGCGCCGTCAATAAGCCTATTATTAACCTTCCGGTTACGCTTCGCTCTCTACTTGTGGTCCATCCGGCTGGGTTCTACAAGTCACTCAAGTCTTTTTTCTTTGTTCGTGATTGGGCTGGGAGCGCCTCTGAGTAGTTTCTTGAAGGGGCGCTATAAGCTTATAGCCTAAACGCTCTGAATGAATGAATGAATGAACAAGCCCATGCATGACATTGTATTGATTGTTATTAAAATGAAGCGTTGCTCTGATACCTAGTAAAATAACAAATACTATAAGGAAGTAAGAAAAGTTTTTAACCTTGTGCATAATAATTTATTATTTGTTTAGGGCTACTGCAGAGTGACGTAACGGCCTCATTAAAAAAATTATGCCATGCGCCATGTTGTTGCGCCAGCATGTGATGTAGGCCTATATATATTTATATACACGGTGAACAGGAAAATCCGAACCTCTACTGTCTACAATAAATAAAGAAATTAACATCAAACATGAAAAATATTATTGAGAATAGAACTACTTTTTTGAGTTTTTTCCCAATTATAAACTTAACTAGTTTTAAAATTATACGCTATTCCAACTAAAACTTGAAGTCTGAACTAACGGAGGTCAACAAACAGGCGTGGCTTGAGCGATCAAGGCAGTTCCGAACGAGCGGCGCCGACGTGAAAACATAGGACATTTTCCCGACCAAAAAATGCTGCTGACTTTTTTTAGTCCATCGGTTCCGGCCAAGAAGCTGATTTTTTAGTCCTTCGGTTGAAATCTCATGAAAACATAGCCTACTATTTTTCCACAAAAGTTGATGACCTCGTTTTTAGTCATTCAATTTAAGTTTCATGAAAAATAATTAACCACCCTCATGGCCCAAAAAGTGAAAATTCCAGGGCCTTCTTGGAAGAAAGGGCGCTAATACCGAGAAAAGATACGTACTATTTCCACGGCAAAAATGACTCTGGGCCTGCTTGGGGGCTTGGCCCTCCTAGCTCCTGATAAATTCCGCCCATGCTTCCGTGTGAGGTCTGTTGGTATAAATACAATGTCATGTACATGCGGCAAACTCACTAAGACGAACACTGGTTCATTTTAATCATTTAGCATAGTAGAATTCCAAAACAAATGAACATAACATAGGCCTACATAACATACAATTTTTATTCGGCAACATGAGTGTCCAGATAAACGAGCCCGGAGCGAAGTGCTCTTCTTTTCCTTCTGGCTTGGATTAATTCCTCGCTGGAGAAGGGTCAACCAGTTGGATTCCTTGTCTCCATAATTGTGGTTCTGTTACGAGCGTCGTCTGTTTAAGCATAGCCTATCACCTGCTTTGCAGTTTGAATAATTTGAGGTCCTGCTGGATCATGTCCGTCCACCTCTTCTTCTGCGTTGTTCCTGCACTTCTGCTTTCATTATTAGAAAAAATAAAATTAGCCTATGGAAAATGATAGCAGACAGTAAATATATAAATAAAATTACGTAAAAAAATTAAAACCGAATTAAAAGAGGCAAAAAATAATAAACGAGAAAAGCGACTTTTTAGGAGAGTAGCCTATAAAAACGGAAAACGTTTTAAACAACTAGGGCCTATGGTTCTATATAGACTCTTGGTTCTTCTTGCCCCTATTTCTGCCTTGTAACTTCTAAGTGAAGAACCGCAAAGCAGGTACATGTAGGCTAAATAATGCTTAAACATTTGTCTGTGCTACGACGTGAATCGATGAAGCTTAGTTGCAATTTCTATTCTGCAACTGAAAAGCGTCGGCCTAGAACTTCCGTTGACTGTTTAGCTCTGGAATCGATGCGCGCTGAGCTTATAGCATGACAGTCACAATGCAATTTCGATACTGCGGCTGAAAAGAATTGCCGTTGAGTGTTTAGCTCTGGAATCGATACGCACTGCGTTTATATCAGCCTGCCATTTGCCATTCGATCATTTCAACTCTCAGTGCCTTCCGAAGAGACATGTAATTTGATAGAGCATCAGACAGAAATATGCATCTTAAATTTCTTCACGCTTTTTCAGTCAGATTGGTTGGTTACCTGGTAATTATGCAGTCATCTTTTTTCCGATGTGAAATGCAGATAAGTCAGAATTTTATGGTCGCTGATTCTTGTCCAGCTCCAGAATACGCAATACGAAGTTTTCATGCAGTGTCACGGCTGAAGTGTGCCGCAGATTGCAACTTATCACCTGAGTGCAATCTATTCTGCTACCACGTAACAAGTCGATTGTGTTACTTCTACAGTTTCGCACCGTTGAAAACACATTACGACAGTGACTGTAAATTTATGATGGTAAGTTCACCGTTTTAGCTAGTCTCGGTTTTAGAAACTGAAATTCGCTGTTTAATTGCTAAGAGGTTTTTTAACGCATTAGATTGACACATTAAATCACTGTAGGCCTACAAGGTTTTGCAATAATTCATTCCACAGTTTTTAATCATTGGTACAAAGAAAGCCGTTTCCGATGGCCTTCTGAAATTTTGTCGACTAGAAAAGGTGTCTTCAGAAAGTTTGACAACTAAAAAAGGTGTCTTCAGAAATTTTGACAAATAAAAAAGTCTTCCGAAATTTTGACACATTAGAAAAGGTGTGTTCAGAAATTTTGACGAATAAGATAAGATGTCTTGAGAAATTTTGACGACTAAACGAAGGTGTCTTCAGAAATTTGACGACTAAAATACGATGTCTTCAGAAATTTTGACGACTAAACAAAGGTCTGTAGTGAAGCGCGCTGTTGTGCAAGACTTGTTTTTGTTAAGGCGCGATATAAATAACGAATTGTATTGTATTGTATAAGATAGTAACTGGGTGGACCAATACAACTCTTCGTAAAAAGTGTTATAATTATATATATATTATTATAGGATGTTGAGTATAGGCTAATCTGCAATATTTTATTACGCTAAAAATAACAAAAAGACATGAGAGACATTGGTTTGAAATTATTTAACAAGATAGCCATTCTCTTTTAGTAATGTTTTACTTTTAGAAACTGGATCCTCTCACTGGATTGCCGATTGCTGGTAAGTGATAATTCCCATAACAAAGATATTTTGCACACAGTAACTGTTCTTGATAGTTTCAGTTTTAGTTGAAAAATCAAAATTATTGCGAGAATCAAGGCATTTTAAACTTTGTGGTTTTTGCTGTCAAATCATAAGAACTACTGGGAGAAAAAAGTCTACTTGTAGTCTTTCTGTAAAGTGTAAACACTATGAGACATTTTGATCGCTAATTCAATCACTAGGCCCTAGCGGCCTATATGTAGGCCCTATGTCAAAATATTCAGACATATAATTATATTCATCGTCATCCTTAAGTACTACAGAACTCACCATTCCTATTAAGAATAACTATTACCGTCATTATTACATTTACTAATGTTATTGTTTATTATTAGCAATAATTTTTGATATTGTGATAATCAATTTTTATTATCATTATTTCTATTTGCCCATTACTCATAGGCCTACTTTTACTATTTCTATTAGCCTACTAGGCCATTATAATTATTATTATTATTATTATTATTATTATTATTATTAATATTATTATTATTATTATTATTATTATTATTATTATTATTATTATTATTATTATTATTATTATTATTATTATAAAACATAATATTTATTAAACTATCAATATCAACATCAAACAATATCCGGAGATATAAATAGTGTTGATCTGGAAGGGCTCACTCGGTAGTGCGCATATGCATGTCTGGTTGGGCAAAAGTGCCTCGGAAAGAAATAGCATTAAAGCGTTGGATGGTGGCAGAAAGGCGTTGAAAAAGGTAAGATGTCTCTCTAATATCTCCAGAGATTAGTGTTAGACGTTTTCCAAGGTCCTTAATAAAATATTATTATTATTATTATTATTATTATTATTATTATTATTATTATTATTATTATTTTTTTTTTTTTTTTTTAAATATTTTTTTTGCCCTGAGGTACTTCATTCCCCCAGGGACTTATGGACTATTATTAATGGAAGAATGTATGTCTGGTGGGTCAGGCCTCGTCTTCAGGGTGGGAGGCAAAAGTGCCTTTGAAAGCGACCAGGTTGTAGCGTTGGATGCAAATGGACAGACGTTGAAAAAGAAAAGAGGCTTCACGTCTGTCACCACTGATTGAAGAGATGCGGCTGCCAATTTCATTAATGAAGTCTGAGGCCGACGGGTTGAGCGGACCCAATGTCTCTATGGCCACCGGCTGAAAGATGTAGGAAGTGGGCAGGCCTCCGTATTTTTGTTCTTTGCGGATGGCCGCCTGCACTGATGCAGGCCCGACCAAACCGTTCGGGTGGGTTATGTACGAGGCGGCACACGTATGAACGATGGTGGCATCCCACGCCAAGTATTTCCCCCCTGACCAGGGTATGAGGGTTGCCCCGTCCGGCCTTTTTCCATCAGATCTGAAGAGACCCGCCGGTTCCTTGATGCTTGGAATGTCAGCTCTGAGGAGGGCACGCCAAATGATGTCATTTATGGCGTGGTGACGAAGGGAGCGACCCATGGCTCTCCTGCAGACGAAACCATGATGGCCCTCGGGGCCAACTCCCTCACCACAATGGCATGTGTGAGGACCACACAAGTCCAAGCCCAACCTCAGACCCACCGCCACCCGGACAGCCTCGTTATCCAGGACAATGCTATTATTATTATTATTATTATTATTATTATTATTATTATTATTATTATTATTATTATTATTATTATTATTATTATTATTATTATTATTATTTTTATTATTATTATTATTATTATTATTTCTATTATTATTATTATTATTATTATTATTATTATTATTATTATTATTATTATTATTATTATTATTAAACACTGTTACTATTATCAAGCTACAACAAAAGATCCCGCGAAGGCCACCGCGTTAAAGCGCTGAATGGTCACCGAAAGTCTTTGACAGAGGAAAGTCGTTTCTCTCAATTCGTCCGTCGCCTTCGTCAAGTGACGACCCAAATCTGTGATGAATTCAATGCCTCTTGAATTAACAGGGCCTAGACTCTAGGCCCTAGAGTCTCAACGGCCAGTGGAACGAAGTCATGACTGTGTGAGTGAAAGAGACTGATATTTTTGATTTTTCCTGGTGTCCGCAATTTCTGCTGCTGCTCCAGCCGTGGCAGCCGTTGCCTGCAGATACGATGGCGCCAGAGTGTCAACCACAGTGACGTCCCATACGAGGCTCCGACCTGCTTTCCACGGTATAAGAGTCGTGCCGTCAGGTCTTCTTCCATCTGAGCGCAGCATGCCTCGTGGCTCCTTAATCGCTGGGAAGCCGGCTTTAATCAGACTGCGATGAATCAAGTCGTTGATTGCTGCATGTCGGGCCACGCGACCAAACCCCAGAGTGCATGAAAGGCCGTGCGTGCCTCTAGCAGTGACCAGCGAGCCACAAGCGCAGTCGTGAGGTTGGCAAATGTTGGCTCCAAGACGAAGCCCAACCGCCACTCTGATGACCTCATCGCTGAGTCTAAGGCCACATGAGGTAATCGGTAAACAATGTAGCCAGTCACTAGCGTGTTGAACGGACACGGCTTTCAGGCGCGCCTGATCACTCGGCTCTGTGGTGGAGAGGAGAAGTTCCGATAGCTCTTTATGCAGAATCGGCATTATTATTATTTTTTTTTTGCCCTGAGGTACTTCGTTCCCCCAGGGGCTTATAAAATATTAAAAGCAATGTGCCTGGAACGGCATAATTATTATTTTTTTATTTATTTATTTATTTTTTTAAATTGCCCTGAGGTACTTCGTTCCCCCAGGGGCTTATAAAATATTATTATTATTTTTTTTATAATTATTATTATTATTATTATTATTATTATTATTATTATTATTATTATTATTATTATTATTATTATTATTATTATTATTATTAAGTAAGTAAGTAAGTAAGTAAGTAAGTAAGTAAGTAAGTATGTATGTAAGTAGGCCTATATTCTTTATTTATCCAACTGCAAAACCGGATTTTTTAAAGTTTCTTAAATTACTTAATAACAATTTCCAAATTTTAAGGCTCCTTGGGGCACATCTTCAAGAAAAAAATTTAAGGAGGGATTTTTGCATGATGACTAGGCTAACTAAACCAAAAGGCAATGGATTGGCTCTATTTCGTTCAGATTCTAGAATGTTTACTTTTTAACTCCACCCTATTATGCATGTGACCATAACATGGTCAACAACGCCTCTGAGTAGTTTCTTTTACTTTAAGGAGCGCTAAATAAGGCGAGTTCGACTTTGGACAGGACAGTTTCTTTCACCATCCTGTTCGCTTGAATCTGAATCCACGACGTGATTGCAGCATAATAATTTTCTTTGAATTTCTTTTCTTGAACAGGACTTCCTCTCCCAGCAGCTGCTGTAAACAACTGGATCACTATAGTGAAACGTTTTGACGGATCTCTGAACTTCAACCGAAACTGGATCGAATACAAGAATGGATTTGGAGATTCTGAAGGAGGCGAAGTGTGGCTCGGAAATGAGAAAGTCTATCTTCTGACTACGAGCGCCACCTATTCTCTTCGCGTGGAGGTATTTCTGAAATTATACTTCAGTAGCTCAATTATTGAACTTACATAATAATTACATTACTTCAGTAGAAGAATGGTAGTTGCTTTATTTTCCGTCACCCGCATCACTGGACTCAAAAACGACGCGACGCTCGTGAATAAAATGGTTCCCTTCGCTTAGCTTTAGATTTGTTGAATTTACCGATTAGGGCCTACGGTTCAGAGCTGAAGAATAGTTATTGTTGTTTAAGTTGGACTAAGTAAAATTATTTTATTTTTTTGTCGTTTCCGAAAAGACGGTCATACATGTAGAACAACAACCCCTGACAAAAACATCCGGACAATAACCCCTACAATAACCATGACAATAACCACCGTCTTGATTTCTTACAAATATTTATGTATATACCGGGTGGCGCATAAA
>OX243825.1:3233873-3320014 GCA_945859605.1 Lumbricus rubellus | reverse complement strand
GGCGGAAGTCCTTGCGCGAATTCGCACTTTTCCGACCGGCTCCTCTGGAGGGCCTGATGGTATCCGTCCCCAGCATATTCTAGAGTTGACGGGTCAGGCAGAATCGGGCCGGTGCTGCTCTCGGCCATCACGGCTCTAATCAACTTGCTTCTGACTGGAACTTGCCCTCCCCAAATCCGGGCCACCTTTTTGGGGGCACCTTATTCGCTTTACGCAAAACGCTCAGGAGGCTTGCGCCCAATAGTCATCGGCTATTATTGGCGCAGACTAGCGGCCAAATGCGCGAACGCATATGCGATCACAAGATTAGCATCGTATTTGACCCCGAGACAGGTGGGAGTGGGAGAGGCGGGTGGTTGTGAGGCGGCGGCGCATGCCGCAAGGCGTTTCATGGAGAATATGGATGATGAATCTATCCTAGTAAAATTGGATTTCTCAAACGCCTTTAAACAGCCTCTACAGAGATCACATGCTGCTCTCTGTCTTCACAATAATTCCTGAACTGGGACCTTTTTGCTCGCTGGCCTATTCGGAACCTTCAAACCTCAAATATGGCACTTTTACTCTGAGCTCTCAGGTTGGTCCTCAACATGGTGACCCACTCGGCCCACTGCTCTTCTGTCTCCCCTTGCAATCTATCCTAGCTGAGATGACTTCATCGCTCGTGCTAGGCTATTTGGACGACATCTCTTTGGGAGGGAAGGTGCAGACCGTGGCCGAGGATGTGATGCTGCTAGAGCTCAAAGGCAAATCCTTGGGTCTACAACTCAATCTATCGAAGTGCGAGGTAATATCGCATGTTCGGGATCTGGCTGCAAATCACCACCTCTTGGGTCGATTCGCGCAAACCTGTCTCCAGAAGGCATCGCTGATGGGTGCACCTCTCTCTACCCAAGACGCACTAGAGGAGGCCATCGGGGCACACACGGCAGACCTGGGTAAAGCACTTGAGAAAATGGCGGACATTGCCAGGCATGATGCCTTAACCATCTTGAGGTACTCACTTGGTGCCACTAAGCTGCTTCACACCCTGAGATGCTGCCCCTGTGCGGACCATCCGGGGCTTGCGCGTTACGACATGGCTCTGCGTTCTGGTTTGTGCAGAATTCTCAATCTCGCTCTGACAGAGGAGGCATGGCTTCAGGCTACGCTCCCCATCAAGATGGGCGGACTGGGAATTCGTTCGGTGTCACAGCTGGCACATCCCGCTTTTTTTAGCTTCGGCCGCGGGCACCGATCGCCTCCAATCCACCATGCTGAACAACATGACCTCCTCTGACCCACATTGGGACGCCGCACGGGACCAGTGGCTTAAGATCAGCTCGGTTCAATGCCCAGAAAAGGACTTCGCCCACAGACAGTCGGCCTGGGACAAGCCCTTGCTCGACAAAATAATATCCGGTATTCATGCCAACCTCCCTTACCCTGAACACAGGGCACGCCTCGGGGCCACTGCAGCCCCGCATGCTGGCGATTGGTTACTGGCTTTTCCCATTGCCAACTGCGGACATAGGTTGGATGACGAGGCAGTCAGAGTGGCTGTCGGCCTGCGGTTGGGTGTGCGTCTGTGCGAACCACACAAATGCCCTTGCAGGGCCCCGGTGGCCGCTGATGGCCTACATGGGCTCTCCTGCGCCCTGGGACCTGGCAGACACCCTAGACATGCATCCCTGAATGACTTGGTTCATAGAGGTTTGATCCGGGCGGGTTTTCCATCAAGTAAGGAGCCAGCGGGTTTGCTAAGATCCGACGGCAAAAGACCCGATGGCCAAACCTTGGTTCCATGGCGGGTGGGTCGATGCCTAGTCTGGGACGTTACGGTGACCGACACCATGGCCATGTCTTATCTGCCAGACACCTCTCAGACAGTCGGAGCGGCGGCCGAAAGAGCGGCGGCCCGCAAACACGATAAATATCACCAGCTCTCCACAACGCACTATTTTGTCCCACTTGCATTCGAGACCATGGGACCGATAAATAGTGAAGGTCATGTCTTTCTATCTGAACTTGGACAAAAGCTCAGCATGGTTACGTGGGACTCATGTGAAACCTCCTTTCTGTATCAACGTATCTCTTTAACGATGCAACGTTTTAACGCGATCGCATTTCGAGGCACATTCGAGGATCAAGATAACGAAGAGTAGGGTCATTCTGGACTGGTTTTTATACTGTAGTTAGCAATAAGTCCCTGAGGGATCCTAAATACCTCTGGGCAAAAAAATAGTAATAATAATAATAATAATAATAATAATAATAGTAATAATAATAATAATTAATAATTATTAATAATAATAATAATAAAAAAATACTAAAAGAGATAATAATAATACTATAATAATACCTCGGCCACGGTCTGCACCTTCCCTCCCAAAGAGATGTCGTCCAAATAGCCTAGCTGCCCTAGCACGAGCGATGAAGTCATCTCAGCTAGGATAGATTGCAAGGGAAGACAGAAGAGCAGTGGGCCAAGTGGGTCACCCTGTTGAGGACCGACCTGAGAGCTCAGAGTAAAAGTGCCATATCTGGGCCCAATTAACAACAATGGACTTGATTTCATTAAGGACCTTGGAAAACGTCTAACACTAATCTCTGGAGATATTAGAGAGACATCTTACCTTTTTCAACGCCTTTCTGCCACCATCCAACGCTTTAATGCCATTTCTTTCCGTGGCACTTTTGCCCAACCAGACACTACCGAGTGAGCCGTTCCAGAACGACATTAGTAATATCTCCAGTTATTGTTTGGCACACCTTTGATTATTAATAAAGATTATTGTATAATAATAATAATAATAATAATAATAATAATAATAATAATAATAATAATAATAATAATAATAGTTAATAATAATAATAATAATAATAATAATAATAATAATAATAAACAAATAATAATAATAATAATAATAATAATAATAATAATAATAATAATAATAATAATAATAATAATAATAATAATAATAATAATAATAATAATAATAATAATAACAAAACAGCTCCAAGCATAATTTTTTGAAATCCCAAGGGATCCTAGGTAGCCTACCTCGGGTAAAAAAAATAATGACGACAATTTCTATGGCGCTGTAACAAAGGCACCTCTACAAAGCACAAACGCAATTAGTCAAAGGTACGCCTTAGAAAACATTATCTTCAGTCGAGATTTGAAAGCCTCAACTGAGTTGGCCGAATAAACAGAGGTAGGCAAACTGTTCCAGAAGCAGGGACCAGCAGTTGAAAAAGCACGCTCCCCGAAGCGTGTCATAGTCTTCCGCACATATATACAGATCTCCTTTCACACTGTATCTTAAGGCAAGTCCAGACTCTCGAGATTACGATTACGATTACCGGAAGCCAATGCAGCACGTCACGCAGTAATGGCGTCACATGATCGTACTTCATTGCTATAAGGTCTATTCGAACGACTGCTTGATGCTCATGCAATTCCACACATATCACTTAGCTTCACCTCAATAGAAATAAACAATAGAAATAAACAAGCGCCGAGTCAAAACCAAGAACTAAGTACCAGCAAATGGAAGGCAGTCCAACTCCAGTTCTCATAGAATCACATTCGCTCCATTGAATCTCATCTCTTAGTGGCACCATAACCATCAACTTTTTTCGCCTTTTCTGCCCAAAAGAGGCGAGTGCTGGTTGCAAAGAGTAAAAGGCATTTGGAAGCCACGAGTACTCCTTGGCGACGTCAGAAATTGGGTATCCAACCGTTTTATGTCTTAAGATAGTAACTGGGCGGACCAATACAGCTCTTTGTAAAAAAAGTGTTATATATACATTATGTTGACTAATCTGCAAAGTGGGTTTATTTGCGCTTAAAATAACAAGACAGATCTGAAACCGTTGAATGAGATATTCCATCTCTTTTAGTAATGTTTTACTTTTAGAAACTGGATCCTCTCACTGATTTGCCGATCGTTGGTAAGTGCTAATTCCCATCACAAAGATATTTTACACAAAGTTTTTGATAGTTTCAGTTTTAGTTGTAAAATCAAAATTATTGCGAGAATCAAGGCATTTGAAAATTTTATGGTTTTGTTTTCATATCAAAGGAACTACTGGAGAAAAAGTCTACCTGTAGTCTTTCTGTAAAAAAAATTATGAGACATTTTATTTTGCTCGCCAGTTCAATCACTATGTCAAAATATTCAAACATCATATTCATCATCATCCCTAATCAGGCCTGCATAACTCACCATTGCTCTTAAGAGTAACTATTACTGTCATTATTACATTTGCTAATGTTATTGTTTATTATTACCAATAATTAGGGCTGTTAATTTAATCGCGTTAACGCGTGCGATTAACGCGTAAAAATTTTTTGCGATTAAAAATTTTAACGCATTAATTGCACGCGTTAATTAGATCTGATTAAAATGGAATCAGAGACAGAAAACTCGTTTTAAACGGAAGGCTCATACTTAAAACTAGTGATACATTCTTTGGCAAATATTCCAAAAAAGAATTTGAGTCCATGGGCTATTATCGTAGCAATTCTTTGCTCAATTATCGCCTTACATGCGTTAAACGCTAACGATGAGCCGTCGATATCGGCCGCATCTCATGGCCCACTAAAGTTGTTTCCTCACCCCGTCAGACTACGGTGGTTGAACTCCAGGAGATGGCAAAACCATTGGATCCAGGTTTCAAATGATAAATGTTTACAGAAGGACAACTGAGACGAGGTTTGGCAAGAACCGCAACCTCCTGTGAAAAATTGTGACTAAATAATGAGGTTCAATATAGATCTAGTAGACCTACTGTTGTTAATTAATGAGCATCCCTTGAACCGACCAATGTAAATAAACTTGTCTGCATATACAATTGGCTGAATAAATAATTAATTTTGATATTCAGATAACGATTGTCTAATTTTAATTTAGATCTATGTCATTTTAATTAAAGGTGGCTCAAATAAAAAAATAACGTGATTTTGAGGTTTTGACTGATTTTAACAGTGTTTCAATTCAATTCTGTCTGTCATACAAAACTATTCAATAAACTAAATGCAGATTAAATAGGCCTAAGCCAAAGGTTATTGAATAGCCTATGTTTGCAATAGAAAGAATGCATTCAGTCATTAAAATTATATGCTTCAGGGGTCCTTAGAAAATAGTAAGATTAATATATTTGACGGAAATGTATTGCGATTAATTTGGCGTTAATTGCAATTAAAAAAATTAATCGCGCGATTAATTTCGATTAAAAATTTTAATCGAACAACAGCCCTACCAATAATTATTGGCATTGTTATAATCAATTTTTATTATCATTATTTCTATTTGCCCATTACTTATATTAATACTATTTCTTTTACTATTATCATTATTATCATTCATATCATTACCATTATTATTATTATTATTATTATTGAATCAATTATTTCCGTTTCAAACAGTGCAACAACAATTGGCTGTGCGTGATTAAAAGAGAACGCATGACAAGCACAGGCATAATGTGCTAATTGTTGCATACAACTAAAACTGATGTAAAGTAGTCAGATCAATCATTATTATTATTATTATTATTATTATTATTATTATTATTATTATTATTATTATTATTATTATTATTATTATTATTATTATTATTATTATTATTATTATTTTTATTAACTCAATAATCTTTAGTAATAATCAAAGGTGTGACAAACAATAACCGGAGATATTACTAATGTCGCTCTGGAACGGCTCACTCGGTAGTGTCTGGTTGGGCAAAAGTGCCTCGGAAAGAAATGGCATTAAAGCGTTGGATGGTGGCAGAAAGGCGTTGGAAAAGGTAAGATGTCTCTCTAATATCTCCAGAGATTAGTGTTAGACGTTTTCCAAGGTCCTTAATAAAATCAAGCCCATTGTTGTTAATTGGGCCGAGAGTCTCCAGGGCCACGGGAACAAAGTGGTGGTTGGTCAACAGGTGGTCGTACTTGACAGTTTTTCTCGTGTCCGCCAATTCAGCTGCAGCCCCCGCCGTTGCAGCCGAGGCATGTAGGTAGGAAAGAGCAACCGTGTCTATGACGGTGGCATCCCACACGAGGCTGCGTCCTCCTCGCCACGGAATCAAAGTCATCCCGTCGGGTCTTTTTCCGTCTGTGCGTGAGAGACCGGAGACCGGGTGGTTCCTTGATGTTCGGCATTCCAGCTTGTGTAAGACTTCTGCTTATGATGTTTAGAGTCGCGTGTCTGGCTATTCGGCCCGGGCCTAGGCTACATGATAGGCCTTGCGAACCCTCTGCAGTGACATTCATCCCACAAGGGCACGTGTGGGGCTCGCAGGTCATCGTTCCCAATCTCAAACCAACTGCCACTCTGATTGTCTCATCATCCATTCGTAACCCACATGATGAGATCGGGAGTGCGAATAGCCAGTCTCCAGCGTGAGGCGCCGCTGTTGCTTTCAGCCTTGCTTGATGGTATTCGTCGTTGCAGCCTTCTGTCAGTGAGTCTTACATCTTCGCTATAAGTGGACCGTCCCAACAATCTTGTTTATATGCTGCCTGGTTGTCTGGTCGTATTGTTTGACTCTCTTCCAACCATAGTTGCAGCATATATTCCTCCTGCTCGTCCTGGTCTGGTCGAACATGGCCCAGCATAGATGACTGGAGAGCGCGGGTGCTCGCAGCGGAAGCCAAGAAGGCGGGTAGCGCAAGCGAGGCAGCCCGACGTATGCCCAGTCCTCCCATCTTAACTGGTAGAGACGCTTGGTGCCATTGAGTGTCATTCAGGCTGATGTTTAGAATAGAAGAAATGCCTCTTCTCTGTATTTCGTCATATTTGTCCAGTAGCGGGTGTTCATAGCAGGGAAAACATCTAAGCATGTGCAGCACTTTTTGAGAGCATAGGGCGTTTCTTAACAGGACCAGCGCATCATGTTTGGCGATGTTTCCAGTCTTGAGACTGCGAATGCCAGCTCGCTGCATCGAAATTCCAGACACGTTGTTAAGGCTTTACCCGGTGATAGAGGCGCTCCCAGAAGACAGGCATCTTCCACGGCTACTGGGCTGAACTGATGCAGAGCCGGGTGTTTCCTCCATTCGTCCGATCGTGAAATCACCTCACACTTTTCACGGTTGAGTTCAAGGCCCATGAGGCCGCATTGACGCTCTATCTCTCTGACGTCATCTGCTACCACGGCCGCTGCTCCTCCCAACGTTAGATCGTCCAGATAACCCAACGTTAGATCTGATGACAGGTTCTGCAGGATAGGCTGCAGCGGTATGCAGAACAGCAATGGTCCTAGTGGGTCGCCCTGTTGGGGACCGACTTGTGAGAGCAGTGTGTATTTTCCGAACTGCAGTATTGTGGCTTCTTTATTATTATTATTATTATTATTATTTTTATTATTATTATTATTTTTTTTTTTTTTACCCGAGGTACCTAGGATCCCTCGGGATTTCAAAAAATTATGCTAGGAGCTGTTATTCAATGTAAAGAAAATCAGGCCTCGTCCTCCGCGACAATATTGAAGGGACCACGAAAAGCGATGGCATTGTAGCGCTGCAGACAGATGGAAATGCGTTATTATTATTATTATTATTATTATTATTATTATTATTTTTTTTTTTTTTTTTTTTTTTTTTGCCCCGAGGTATTTAGGATCCCTCAGGGACTTATCGCCTAACTACTGATATAAAACCAGTCCGGAATGGCCCTAATCGTCTGCTTCAACGCTTGCGAAAGTGCCTCTGAAAGCTACTGCGTTAAACCTCTGTATTGTCAACGAGAGGCGTTGGAATAAAAACGTGGTTTCCCGTGAGTCTCCTGTAATGGTGCAAAGCTTTTGGCCTAGGTCTGACAGGAAGGTCAGCCCTTCGTTGTTGATCGGGCCCAGAGTTTCAAAGGCCAAAGGGGTGAAATGATATGTGGACGACAGCTCTGTATATTTGTCCATCTTTCTGGTCGATGCCCGCTCTGCAGCAGCACCAGCAGTTAGGGAGGTGTCTGGCAGGTAGGAAGCAGCCAGGGTGTCTATCACAGTTGCGTCCCAGATGAGGCATCGCCCGACGCGCCATGGGATCAGGGTAAGGCCGTCTGGTCTCCTACCGTCCGTTCTCAAGAGGCCCAAGGGCTCCTTTGTGGACGGATAGCCGGCACGGATCAAGCTCTGAAAGATGATATTGTTCAGAGCTGCGTGTCTCGGCATGCGACCTGGTCCCAGCGCGCAGGAGAGCCCGTGATGTCCATCTGCCAACACCGGGGCCCCGCATGGGCACCCATGTGGCTCGCAAAGTGGGACCCCCAGCCGTAAACCCACCGCCACCCTGATTGATTCGTCGTCAAGCCTAAGCCCACAGCTGGTAATGGGGAGGGCCAGTAACCAGTCTCCCGCGTGTGGGGCTGATATGGCCTTAAGGCGAGCCTGATGTGTTGGATCGGGGAACCTGGCGTGTATTATTATTATTATTATTATTATTATCAATAAAAATGGTAGTTATTATTTGTCATAGTTATTATTTTAATCATAGCAATAACAGTTACTATTAGTCAACAGTTATTTTTAATATTGATATATTATTATTATTATTATTATTATTATTATTATTATTATTAGGCCTATTATTATTATTATTATTATTATTACTTCAACATTTATTGAAAAAACCAATCAAGCCGAAAACAAAACAAAAAACAGAAATGTGATCAAGCATAGAGTGCATTGTTATCGTCCCCGGGGTGTGGTGCAAATGTTCCTCTAAAAGCAACGGCGTTGAAACGCTGTGTGCATATTGAAATCCTCTGGAAGAGGTAGATTATTTCCCTCGGATCGCCGGAAACAGCGGCACAACGGCGGCCCAACTCCAGTAAAAATTCTCGACCCGCGCGATTGATGGGGCCCAACGTTTCAATAGCGATGGGCACAAACTCGTCATTATTATATTATATTATATTATAATATATTATATTATTATATTATTATTATTATTGTTATTGTTAATTATTATTATTATTATTGTTTATTATTATTATTATTAGTAGTAGTATTATTATCGTCACCGTCATCTTCATCGTCATCATCGTCGTCGTCGTCATCGTCATCATCATCATCATCATCATCATCATCATCATCATCATCATCATCATCATCATCATCATCATCATCATCATCATCATTATAGTTTTTAATTAAATTAAATCATCATCATTATCATCATCATCATCATCATTATTCTCATTATTATTATTAGGCCTATATCTAAACTGCAAAAATACGACGGCTCACAAAAGTCAAACAAATTCAGAAGCGTTTATGCACTGGGTCTTAGATAATGATGTCATATAAAAAGGTAATTCATGTAGTAGACCTTGTAGTAGTAGCCTATAAGTAGTAGAAGTATTTGTGGTTGTAGTTGTAGTAGTTGTAGTTGTAGTTGCCTCAATCTCTCCAAAAGGTAGGCCTAATTTATGATCTTATGCCTTCCAGACCAAATCAAGAAAATCCATGACCCTTCAATGCGTCTATCCATTAATGCTTCATCTAATAAGCATACTTTGCTTCTGACGTCACTTTCCGCAATCTCGGTGCTAGCTTTGATCCACATCTCTCCTTCTCAAGCCACATCTCCAATAGAGTGGAGTGAAAATGTAATTTTTTACATTGCAATTTGTTTGAAAATGTTTCGTTATTTTAAAATTGTAAAAAATATTTAAAAAAATTTAAAAAAATTAAACATGCGTATCCCAGCACAGGCCAGCAGTCCAAAACTATGCACATTTTTGATCAGTTATCCCCATTAAATAGGTTAAAGCGAATTTTATGATTTTAAGGCTCCGACTGAGATTTTGCTTTGGTATTGAAGAAAGACATTAGTCTTCATGACTTCAATCTGGCAAGGATGACCTGCAATATTTTATAAATTTATGAATTTTTTAATTTCTTAAATTTCTTAACAATTTTCAAATTTTAAAGCTCATTGGGGGCACATCTTCAAGAGCGAATTTTAAAGAAATATTTTGCATGATAACTAACTATACCAAAAGGCAGTGAATTGGTTCTATTCCGTTCAGAATCAAATTTTTTTCTTTTTTCACTCCACCTTAATTATGCATGTGACTTTCTAACACCGTAACATTTATGTGGAGTGGTTAGGGACTTAGGGGTGAGTTCGACTTTCTTCTTGAAGAGTTTCTCTCCATATCATGATATCATGTTCGCTAGAATCTGAATCCACGACGTTGGATTATTATTGCAACACAATCACTTTCTTTTACGGTCCTCTTCTTGCACAGGAGCTTCTCTCTCAACTGTAACCGACTGGATAACCATACTGAAACGTTTTGACAAGTCTGAGAACTTCAACCGAAACTGGACCGAATACAAGAATGGATTTGGAGATGCTGAAGGAGACGAAGTTTGGCTCGGAAATGAGAAAGTCCATCTTCTGACTACGAGCGCCACCTATTCTCTTCGCGTGGAGGTATTTATAAAAATTATACCTCAATAATGGAGTTTTTGAACTTGCTTAATAATTACAGTAGAAGAATGGTAGCATGGGTGGAGACCTGGGCGGAGATTGGGAGGGGGGGCGAACGAGTGGCCGAAAGAAAGACGCGAGATGTTTTGACGGACGAAAATTTCTGACAATCTTTTTCTAAGGAGAATTTTTAAACTTTCTGCACCGCCCAAAAAAGTTGATGAGCTTGTTTTAGTCATCTGGACAAAAATCGAGAAAGATTTCTATTTATTTTCACCGCCAAAAAAGTTGATGAACTTTTTTAGTCGTCTGGCCCAAAAGTCAAGAAAATGTACATTTTCACTGCCAAAAAGTTGAAAGTTAACCTTTTTAAAGTCTTCTGACAAAAAAAAGTCAAAATAAGTATATTTTCACTGCCTAAAATTTTTGAACAATTTTTAGTCTTGACGCTCAACGATTGGTGGGAAGGACCAATGCATGGGCCGTCCCCAACACTTTTATTGGGGGGACTGTCCTCTCTGTCCCCCTAGGTCTCCGCCAATGAATGGCAGTTGCTTTATTGTCCATCACCCGCATCAGTAGTATAGGAGATCATTTTCTAAACCAGTCAAAACAGCAATTAAGCTAATTGAAAGTGACAGGTCTGTATGTTATGGTCCAGGAAAATGATTAATTACTTCTTTGATCTATATAGGAAACAGGCTGGTCTAGGAAAATGGCTAATTACTTCTTTGATGTATATAGGAAACTGCCTGGTCTAGGAAAATGATTAATTACTTCTTTCATGTCACTGGTCCAGGAAATAATGCAATAGCAAACCCATAATTATTGTTTTGATTTACGCCCTTTGATGATGACGAATAACATTTCTTTCATCTACTCTGATGGCTGCGTTTCCCTTACAGGCAAACCAACATTCCTGTCTGTCTGTCTGTCTGTCTGCCTGCCCGTCTGTCTGTCTGTCTGTCTGTCTGTCTGTCTGTCTGTCTGTCTGTCTGTCTGTGTGTCTGTCTGTCTGTCTGTCTGTCTGTGTGTGTGACCTCTTTGTATACAGCAGACGTGTACAATAAATTATTATTCCTTCACAAGGCATTGTGCCCCCATAGCTCCACATTAGGCAACGCCTGCACTCTTGGACACTGTGTAATAAATGAAAATATGTGTCTGTCTGTAACAACAATAATTCTGCATTTCTTAACATTTGTAAAAAATCAGCCAAAATTTCGACATTTTTAAAAATCCCACAAATTCAAACATTTATTATACACCAGTTCATGTATGCGACACCGCTCTGTCTTTGCAAGCACAGCGAAAATCTTTCTCATAGCCAATATCATTATACTAGTACACACATATTGTGCATTTTTGAAGTCTTTATACTTCACTACAATATTTTCTGCTTGACAGAGTAGTTGAAATTTATATTTCCACACATACTGGACTCTGACTTTACATTCGCATTTGTACGTCTATGAAGTCTTTATACTTCACTGCAGTATTTTCTGCTTAACAGATGCAATGTACTATGGTGCGCATAACTCTATAGCAACAATAAGCGAGATATTGGACAATTCTATACTCCCGCAATCTTTAAAAATCGAATAATTTCAAACATTTATTATACAACTTTCCATGTGTACGACATTCGGAAGCACCACGGCGTCAGCGGGAGCAGCAGTGACAACAGCGGTGGCAGCGACAGCGCACCGACCTCCTCTTCTTCCTTCAAGTCTTCCACTCCTCCTCGATTTGCAGTGTGTTGGACTTAGAAAATCTCGCCCTTGCAGAGCATTCGGACTTAGAAAATATCAGAAAATTTCGATCTCGCAGCATGTCAGACTTAGAAAAATTTTGATTTTGCCATGTGTTGGACTTAGAAATCTCGTCCTTGCGGAGCATTTGGACTTAGAAAATTTCGATCTTGCAGTGCGAACTTAGAAAAATTTTGATTTTGACATGTGTTGGACTTAGAAAAATTCGAAATTTCATGGCGTTCGGACTTAGAATATTTCGACCTTGCAGAGCATTCGGACTTAGATATTTTTACTCTTGTAGTGTGTGGGACTTAGAAATTTTGCGAACTAAAATCTTGCTGAACTTAGAAAATTTTACTCTTGCAGTGTGTTGGACTTAGAAAATTTCGACCTTGCAGTGAATTTGGACTTAGAAAAAATCGGACTTAGAAAAATTCGACCTTGCAGAGCATTCGGACATTGAAAATTTCCATCTTGCAGTGCGAACTTAGAAAGTTTTGTAAACTAAAATCTTGTTGGACTTAGAAAATTTTACTCTTGTAGTGTGTTGGACTTAGAAAATTTCAACATTGCAGGGAATTTGGACTTAGAAAAATTTGGTCTTATAAAAAAATTCGACCTTGCAGAGCATTCGGACATAGAAAATTTTGATCTTGCAGTGCGAACTTAGAAAGTTTGTGAACTAAAATCTTGTTGGACTTAGAAATTTTTACTCTTGTAGCGTTTGGCACTTAGAAAATTTTACTCTTGAGAAAATCTCGTCCTTGCAGAGCATTCGGACTTAGAAAATATCAGAAAATTTCGATCTCGCAGCATGTCAGACTTAGAAAAATTTTGATTTTGCCATGTGTTGGACTTAGAAAATCTCGACCTTGCAGAGCATTTGGACTTAGAAAATTTCGATATTGTAGTGTGTCGGACTTAGAAACATTTTGATTTTTGTCGTATGTTGGACTTAGAAATCTCGTCCTTGCGGAGCATTTGGACTTAGAAAATTTCGATCTTGCAGTGCGGACTTAGAAAGTTTTTGCTCCTGTAGTGTGTCGGACTTAGAAAAATTCGAAATTTCATGGCGTTCGGACTTAGAATATTTCGACCTTGCAAAGCATTCGGACTTAGATATTTTTACTCTTGTAGTGTGTGGGACTTAGAAATTTTGCGAACTAAAATCTTGCTGAACTTAGAAAATTTTACTCTTGTAGTGTGTTGGACTTAGAAAATTTCGACCTTGCAGTGAATTTGGACTTAGAAAAAATCGGACTTAGAAAAATTCGACCTTGCAGAGCACTCGGACATTGAAAATTTCCATCTTGCAGTGCGAACTTAGAAAGTTTTGTGAACTAAAATCTTGTTGGACTTAGAAAATGTTACTCTTGTAGTGTGTTGGACTTAGAAAATTTCAACCTTGCAGTGAATTTGGACTTAGAAAAATTTGGGCTTAGAAAAAATTCGACCTTGCAGAGCATTCGGACATAGAAAATTTTGATCTTGCAGTGCGAACTTAGAAAGTTTGTGAACTAAAATCTTGTTGGACTTAGAAATTTTTACTCTTGCAGCATTTGGGACTTAGAAAATTTTACTCTTGTAGTGTGTTGAACTTAGAGAATTTCGACCTTGCAGTGAATATGAACTTATAAAAATTCGGTCTTGCAGAGCATTCGGACTTAGAAATTTTTACTCTTGTAGCGTTTGGGACTTAGAAAATTTTACTCTTGTAGTGTGTTGAACTTAGAGAATTTCAACCTTGCAATGAATTTGGACTTAGAAAATATTGGCCTTTCAATGTAAGACACGAACTTTTGCCATTGCACGAAGTCAAACTTGTAATTTACGAAGTATAAACACAGAAAATGTATGTAGAATGTGTTAAGTTGGAGAAATATGGAGTGGGCGAAGCGCATATTCTTAGATTTGTGGAAACAATGTCGTACATTATTTGCAACATGGTAACAATTTTGGTAAATTACGAACTTAGAGAGCGAAGAAATACAACTTAGCATTACAAACAGCAAATTGCAAGACTTTTAAGGGTTGAGAGTGTTCAGTTGGTGAAGTAAAGGAGTGGGGAGAGTGTTCCACTCTTAAGTTTGTGGAAAACAAGACTCTTCATTATTTGTGCCATGTCAGCAATTTTGATAAATTACGAACTTAGAGAGCGGAGAAACGCAACTTAGGGTTACAAGCAGCAAATTACAAGTCATTTTTAGAGTTGAGAGCGTTAAGTTGGTGAAGTAAAGTGGTGAGGAGGGTGTGTCATTCTTAACCTTTATCTTCCCAGACACAGAAATAGTCATTCTATCACTTCTGAACTTTGTTATTATACAGTTTACCACCTAGATAGAGGCAATTAGTTAAAAAAAAAAAATTCTGTTCATATAAAAATTATATATATGTTCCCAAAGTGGAACGTTGGGTCACTTTGACTAGTATAGGCATCAAGCGATAGTAAAAGTATGACTTTTTCCAAATGATGCATATATACATTTTTTTAAAAGGTGTGAATCACAAAGGTTAATACTCCACCTCTACCCCAAATTTTACACACCCCATCCTCAAAATTCCACTCCGCCCCACCCTTCCACCCCACCAAACCCCATGAAATGCTCACATATGAAATTTATGAAAAATAATGTTTCAAATTGTTTTCATACCGGTCCCAACGAACCACTACGCTAACCGTATCCCACAAAGTCCCACAGCAATCCCCACCCACCCCACCCACCCAACCTAACCCTAATCCACCTCCCCCAAATTTGCCCCCACACAGTCCCACATGTCTGGAGTAAGGTTTCTCGGTCAAACCTCCTCTTCACTTCGAACGCACACGGCCCACTTCAACCACATACTCCAACCGTCCATCTATAACCCACCTCCACCCTACTCCGGCCCACTCCACCCCATTCCCACCCTCCACTCCGACCCACCTCTTAAAATGCGCAACATAGGAAATTCATAAAAAACAATTCTTTACTTTGTTTTTCACCTTGGCCCTTCCTTCCCACTTTGACCCCACCCAGCACACTACAACCCCATACCACAACCGTCCGACCCCACCCACCTCCACTCTAATTCAGGCCTAACCACCCCATCTCCCACCCCTCCATGACTCCACTCCGCGAAAGGCTCAACACATGAAATTCATAGCAAAAAATAATGTTTCACTTGGTTTTCACCTTTGGTCTCACCGCACCGCACCCTACCATCCCAAAATCCTCACCCCACCCCGCCATACCCTGTCCCCACACAACCCACCCTGCGGGAAAACGGAGTAGGCCTAATTATATAGGCTAATCAGAATTTAAATATAGCTTACGTTGAAAACATCGCGCTGCAGAAGGCCTAACGCAACTTTTCAAGCTCCTCAAATCCCGAAAAAACCCAGTAGGCTACTATATAATAAAATAATTTTTAAAAGGCCTAAAATAATAATAATGGATCAAATAATAATGATACTATAATTAATAATAATAATATTCATGTTCATATTAGAATGAAAACTACAATCAACGTAAATTTTGTAGCGAGCAGGGCAAATTTCAATAGAACGTAAAAGTATTGTTTCAACTAGTGAAAGTGACCCAACGTTCCCAAAGTGGAACATATCTAAAATCAGCTGCGTTGCTCACTCGTGGAGCACTACTATTTAAAAAATTGACCATAACTAGACAGAATAGACACAGTTCAATCCAAATGTACAATAAAAGCAATTAATTATCATGCATTTGCTCCAAAAAATAATTTTCAATATTTTTTTGCAAAAACGTCATTTTTTGCCAAATTTGCATCAAAATAACTATTTTATTAGCCGCAAAATACTTGAAACAAAAGTAAATAAACATGCACCCATCACTGGCCAGGTGAATGAATATCAATAAGATGACTTACAGTAGGTTTTACCGTCTCTGCAATTTTTTTAATAATATGTTCCACTTTGGGAACGTTGGGGCAATAAAGGTTAAGGTTTGGGCAAACAAAGGTGTTCAATATATGTAACATGTCATTTCGGACTTAGCGTTTTCAGAGCTGACGAATGTAGATTTCTGCTAAGTTGTGCACGCCTGCTAACCCTAAACGTCTTGCAAGTTGCCACTTGTAACCCTAATTCGTGTTTCTTCGTACAATATTTTCGTATTTTGTCAAAATTGATGACATGTTACATATATTGAACACCTTTGTTTGCCCAAACCTTAAGAATGACACACCCTCCTCACCACTTTACTTCACCAACTTAACGCTCTCAACTCTAAAAATGACTTGTAATTTGCTGCTTGTAACCCTAAGTTGCGTTTCTCCGCTCTCTAAGTTCGTAATTTATCAAAATTGCTGACATGGCACAAATAATGAAGAGTCTTGTTTTCCACAAACTTAAGAGTGGAACACTCTCCCCACTCCTTTACTTCACCAACTGAACACTCTCAACCCTTAAAAGTCTTGCAATTTGCTGTTTGTAATGCTAAGTTGTATTTCTTCGCTCTCTAAGTTCGTAATTTACCAAAATTGTTACCATGTTGCAAATAATGTACGACATTGTTTCCACAAATCTAAGAATATGCGCTTCGCCCACTCCATATTTCTCCAACTTAACACATTCTACATACATTTTCTGTGTTTATACTTCGTAAATTACAAGTTTGACTTCGTGCAATGGCAAAAGTTCGTGTCTTACATTGAAAGGCCAATATTTTCTAAGTCCAAATTCATTGCAAGGTTGAAATTCTCTAAGTTCAACACACTACAAGAGTAAAATTTTCTAAGTCCCAAACGCTACAAGAGTAAAAATTTCTAAGTCCGAATGCTCTGCAAGACCGAATTTTTATAAGTTCAAATTCACTGCAAGGTCGAAATTCTCTAAGTTCAACACACTACAAGAGTAAAATTTTCTAAGTCCCAAATGCTGCAAGAGTAAAAATTTCTAAGTCCAACAAGATTTTAGTTCACAAACTTTCTAAGTTCGCACTGCAAGATGGAAATTTTCAATGTCCGAATGCTCTGCAAGATCGAATTTTTCTAAGTCCGATTTTTTCTAAGTCCAAATTCACTGCAAGGTCGAAATTTTCTAAGTCCAACACACTACAAGAGTAAAATTTTCTAAGTTCAGCAAGATTTTAGTTCGCAAAATTTCTAAGTCCCACACACTACAAGAGTAAAAATATCTAAGTCCGAATGCTTTGCAAGGTCGAATTTTTATAAGTTCAAATTCACTGCAAGGTCGAAATTCTCTAAGTTCAACACACTACAAGAGTAAAATTTTCTAAGTTCAGCAAGATTTTAGTTCGCAAAATTTCTAAGTCCCAAACGCTACAAGAGTAAAAATTTCTAAGTCCGAATGCTCTGCAAGACCGAATTTTTATAAGTTCAAATTCACTGCAAGGTCGAAATTCTCTAAGTTCAACACACTACAAGAGTAAAATTTTCTAAGTCCCAAATGCTGCAAGAGTAAAAATTTCTAAATCCAACAAGATTTTAGTTCACAAACTTTCTAAGTTCGCACTGCAAGATGGAAATTTTCAATGTCCGAATGCTCTGCAAGGTCGAATTTTTCTAAGTCCGATTTTTTCTAAGTCCAAATTCACTGCAAGGTCGAAATTTTCTAAGTCCAACACACTACAAGAGTAAAATTTTCTAAGTTCAGCAAGATTTTAGTTCGCAAAATTTCTAAGTCCCACACACTACAAGAGTAAAAATATCTAAGTCCGAATGCTTTGCAAGGTCGAAATATTCTAAGTCCGAACGCCATGAAATTTCGAATTTTTCTAAGTCCGACACACTACAGGAGCAAAAACTTTCTAAGTCCGCACTGCAAGATCGAAATTTTCTAAGTCCAAATGCTCCGCAAGGACGAGATTTCTAAGTCCAACATACGACAAAAATCAAAATGTTTCTAAGTCCGACACACTACAATATCGAAATTTTCTAAGTCCAAATGCTCTGCAAGGTCGAGATTTTCTAAGTCCAACACATGGCAAAATCAAAATTTTTCTAAGTCTGACATGCTGCGAGATCGAAATTTTCTGATATTTTCTAAGTCCGAATGCTCTGCAAGGACGAGATTTTCTCAAGAGTAAAATTTTCTAAGTGCCAAACGCTACAAGAGTAAAAATTTCTAAGTCCAACAAGATTTTAGTTCACAAACTTTCTAAGTTCGCACTGCAAGATCAAAATTTTCTATGTCCGAATGCTCTGCAAGGTCGAATTTTTTTATAAGACCAAATTTTTCTAAGTCCAAATTCCCTGCAATGTTGAAATTTTCTAAGTCCAACACACTACAAGAGTAAAATTTTCTAAGTCCAACAAGATTTTAGTTTACAAAACTTTCTAAGTTCGCACTGCAAGATGGAAATTTTCAATGTCCGAATGCTCTGCAAGGTCGAATTTTTCTAAGTCCGATTTTTTCTAAGTCCAAATTCACTGCAAGGTCGAAATTTTCTAAGTCCAACACACTGCAAGAGTAAAATTTTCTAAGTTCAGCAAGATTTTAGTTCGCAAAATTTCTAAGTCCCACACACTACAAGAGTAAAAATATCTAAGTCCGAATGCTCTGCAAGGTCGAAATATTCTAAGTCCGAACGCCATGAAATTTCGAATTTTTCTAAGTCCAACACATGTCAAAATCAAAATTTTTCTAAGTTCGCACTGCAAGATCGAAATTTTCTAATAGTCCAGGCGGTACACAAAAGTAAACTGCACTTTTTGAACACGGGTTGCCGCTTGGCACAGTTGTAGCTGGGACCCAGGAGATCATTTTAAGAAGGGGAGGCAATCGAAATTTCCCTTAGAATTCAAGATGGCGGCCTTTTTCAAAATTGCCGCCTGAGGCTGAGAAATTCTTATAAATCATCGTATCATCTCGTGTATGGTATCGTTTCTACATATTTCTGACTCGAATAACATGAATCTAAGGTCAAAATCAACATTAGACATCAAAATTAAGCCAAAACAGGTGTTTTTACATTTAAAAACAGCAAAATTGCTATTAAAAATTAACAAATAGTTCTTCATTTCCATTGCTTGTTTTCCATTTTTCCTGTGGCATAGATCTATTCCCTTCTACATCTGGATGGTTTATCACAGTTTTGATTATTATGCATCGGAACCATTGGAATTGTCCTTAGAATTCAAAATGGCGGCTTCATAAAAATGGCGTCCTGCGTCAAAGATATTCATACAAATTGTCAAGACATGTCGCGTTTAGTGTTGTTTGCATATATGATTTTTGACTCGAAGAACACCAAACTAAGGTCAAAATCATCATAGGACATCAATATAAAGCCAATACAGTCAAAGTTTTGCAAAACAGCAAAACTATTTCTATAAAAACAAAAATTTCGTTTGTTTTCGTTGCTTTTCTTCTGTTTTTCGTGACATTTTTCCTCATTAATCTGGGTGGTTTTTGCGATTATGATGATGACGACAACAACGACGTCATCATCCGATTCGATCCATCTCCCTTGACAACAGCATCCGGTCCTGCACCGTTACGGATGAGGGATTCGTTGATGACGAGATAGAAGAAGGCTTACGTCTGACGAACAGTTGGACCGTGATCACGGACCGTGACCTCCACGAACAACGTCAGATTTAGACATGCTGGTGGTGGTAGTGGTGGTGGTGGTGGTGATGGTGGTAGTGTTGATGGAGATGACAAGTGGTATCTGGTCGATCTGAAGGAGGGTGCGGTGGTGGTGGTCAGCGGCGTCTACAAAACGCTGAGAGATGTTATAATAGGAGAGACGAGAGCATAAATAACGAAACCGGGCAAATGAGCTGCTTAGGAGGCTGGACTTTGAATCTGCACCTCTTCATCAATTGCAGATGCTTGCCGTTGACTCAAGTCATGACGTCCGATTGACTGACGAAGCGAGCGTCATCATACACGTCACCGACGTCAATGACAATAGACCAATTGTGACGGTCAATGTCTTGACAGAGTCTAGAGTGGCCGAGGTGTCTGAGGATGCTCTCAATGGAACCTTCATCGCTCATCTCAGAGTCAATGACTGTAGGCTAACGGACACACAACGTGTTCACTGGACGGTGACGGGGTCTTTTTGCTGGACCCAATCGACTACGATCAGTACATCGTCACGGCCAAGGACAGTCTAGATCGGGAGGTCACGCCCAGGGTCAAAGTAGCCATCTTGGCCTTTGGCCTTGAGACGCCATCCCTGACGTCATGTCATCAGCACTGCTTTTGTTGACCATCAAAGACATTGACGACGAGATTCCACGGTTCACTGAGTTCAGCTACAGCTTCGGTGTCCGCGAAAACCAGCAATCGGAATGCAGGTATGATACATCATGGCAACTTATGCGGATACGATTGAGTACGCAGGCGTCGTCTATTGCATATCAAGCCAGGACTCAAAGAGGAACAATGGTTTCAACGATTCTGCTACGTTTAGCAACAATGCCACAACCGGATTCATCTACAAGGGCGAATCGCTCGACCCTGAATATATGTCGATTTACTGGGTTATGGCGCATGCTCGCGAGGTGGTTCTTGGCACGACCGTCTGAATCCCATTTCGAAGGTCATGTTCTTGGTCGCCGCCGAAAGTGACGTCATCGGTGATTGTGACGCTTCACGTACGTGATCGACATGAATGACAATGACCCCAGGTTATCTGTCCAAAATCAAAGACAACGGAGACAGTGGCCTTCATGCATGACGGAGGAGATCTGGAGGAGGAGGAATAGTCATGGTCGACTGATGACAGTCATTGTAAGAGATGCTGATGCAGAAGACAATGCTCGTCTCTCCTGTTACATCTCTCAGCATCTTGTAGACGCCGCTGACCACCGCCACCGCACCCTCCTTCAGATCGACCAGATACCACTTGTCATCTCCATCAACACTACCACCATCACCACCACCACCACCACCACTACCACCACCAGCATGTCTAAATCTGACGTTGTTCGTGGAGGTCACGGTCCGTGATCACGGTCCAACTGTTCGTCAGACGCAAGCCTTCTTCTATCTCGTCATCAACGAATCCCTCATCCGTAACGGTGCAGGACCGGATGCTGTTGTCAAGGGAGATGGATCGAATCGGATGATGACGTCGTTGTTGTCGTCATAATCATAATCGCAAAAACCACCCAGATTAATGAGGAAAAATGTCACGAAAAACAGAAGAAAAGCAACGAAAACAAACGAAATTTTTGTTTTTATAGAAATAGTTTTGCTGTTTTGCAAAACTTTGACTGTATTGGCTTTATATTGATGTCCTATGATGATTTTGACCTTAGTTTGGTGTTCTTCGAGTCAAAAATTATATATGCAAACAACACTAAACGCGACATGTCTTGACAATTTGTATGAATATCTTTGACGCAGGACGCCATTTTTATGAAGCCGCCATTTTGAATTCTAAGGACAATTCCAATGGTTCCGATGCATAATAATCAAAACTGTGATAAACCATCCAGATGTAGAAGGGAATAGACAGTGGTGTAGTGGGGGGGACGCGGGGGGACGCCGTCCTCCCACTTTTTTTCAGGGATAATGGAATATTAATAGTAATACTACTATTAATATTATTATTATAAAGAGCGTCCCCCCACTTCATAAAGAGCGTTCCCCCCACTTCATTTTTTAGGACTACATCACTGGGAATAGATCTATGCCACAGGAAAAATGGAAAACAAGCAATGGAAATGAAGAACTATTTGTTAATTTTTAATAGCAATTTTGCTGTTTTTAAATGTAAAAACACCTGTTTTGGCTTAATTTTGATGTCTAATGTTGATTTTGACCTTAGATTCATGTTATTCGAGTCAGAAATATGTAGAAACGATACCATACACGAGATGATACGATGATTTATAAGAATTTCTCAGCCTCAGGCGGCAATTTTGAAAAAGGCCGCCATCTTGAATTCTAAGAGAAATTTCGATTGCCTCCCCTTCTTAAAATGATCTCCTGGGTCCCAGCTACAACTGTGCCAAGCGGCAACCCGTGTTCAAAAAGTGCAGTTTACTAACCAGAATCTGGTTTGTACCGCTTAGACTATAAGTCCAAATGCTCCGCAAGGACGAGATTTCTAAGTCCAACACATGGCAAAATCAAAATTTTTCTAAGTTCGCACTGCAAGATCGAAATTTTCTAAGTCCAAATTTTCCGCAAGGACGAGATTTCTAAGTCCAACACATGGCAAAATCAAAATTTTTCTAAGTCTGACATGCTGCGAGATCGAAATTTTCTGATATTTTCTAAGTCCGAATGCTCTGCAAGGGCGAGATTTTCTAAGTCCAACACACTGCAAATCGAGGAGGAGTGGAAGACTTGAAGGAAGAAGAGGAGGTCGGTGCGCTGTCGCTGCCACCGCTGTTGTCACTGCTGCTCCCGCTGACGCCGTGGTGCTTCCGAATGTCGTACACATGGAAAGTTGTATAATAAATGTTTGAAATTATTCGATTTTTAAAGATTGCGGGAGTATAGAATTGTCCAATATCTCGCTTATTGTTGCTATAGAGTTATGCGCACCATAGTACATTGCATCTGTTAAGTAGAAAATACTGCAGTGAAGTATAAAGACTTCATAGACGTACAAATGCGAATGTAAAGTCAGAGTCCAGTATGTGTGGAAATATAAATTTCAACTACTCTGTCAAGCAGAAAATATTGTAGTGAAGTATAAAGACTTCAAAAATGCACAATATGTGTGTACTAGTATAATGATATTGGCTATGAGAAAGATTTTCGCTGTGCTTGCAAAGACAGAGCGGTGTCGCATACATGAACTGGTGTATAATAAATGTTTGAATTTGTGGGATTTTTAAAAATGTCGAAATTTTGGCTGATTTTTTACAAATGTTAAGAAATGCAGAATTATTGTTGTTACAGACAGACACATATTTTCATTTATTACACAGTGTCCAAGAGTGCAGGCGTTGCCTAATGTGGAGCTATGGGGGCACAATGCCTTGTGAAGGAATAATAATTTATTGTACACGTCTGCTGTATACAAAGAGGTCACACAGACAGACAGACAGACAGACAGACAGACAGACAGACAGACAGACAGACAGACAGGCAGACAGACAGACACACAGACAGACAGACAGACAGACAGACAGACGGGTAGGCAGACAGACAGACAGACAGACAGGAATGTTGGTTTGCCTGTAAGGGAAACGCAGCCATCAGAGTAGATGAAAGAAATGTTATTCGTCATCATCAAAGGGCGTAAATCAAAACAATAATTATGGGTTTGCTATTGCATTATTTCCTGGACCAGTGACATGAATGAAGTAATTAATCATTTTCCTAGACCAGGCAGTTTCCTATATACATCAAAGAAGTAATTAGCCATTTTCCTAGACCAGCCTGTTTCCTCTATAGATCAAAGAAGTAATTAATCATTTTCCTGGACCATAACATACAGACCTGTCACTTTCAATTACCTTAATTGCTGTTTTGACTGGTTTAGAAAATGATCTCCTATACTACTCGCATCACTTGACTCAAAACTACGCGACGCTAGTGATTAATATGGTTCCCTTCGCTTAGCTTTAGATTATTTTTTTGAATTTAACGATTAAGGTTCAGAGCTGAAGAATGATTATTGTTTAAGTTGGACTAAGTAAATTTTATTTATCTTTTATCGCTTCCTGAAAGGCGGTTATAGGCTAGAACAACAACCCATGAGAAAAAAACATCCGGACAATAACCCCTAGAATAACCAGGACAATAACTCCCGTCTTGATTTATTAAAAATATTCATGTACCAGGTATATATTATAATAATAATGTAGAACAATATTGTACGTACAATAATGAACTATAATGGCCACGCTTCGATCCCTGGACTGATGGGTAGATGCTTGGTTTGAAACGCGACGGTAACTAGGAAATGGTTTTTGATGAGAATGCTCTATCATATTTGAATGTAATACCATATTTATAAACCAAGGTGCAGCATAAATTGTTGGTCATTATAAAAGACAATTATTATTTTAAAGAAAAATTTATATTGGATTTTGGACCTAGGATTTTGTGCTATTTGAAAACATTTTGACATTGATTGGATATAGAAATTATGTGCGTTTGTTTATTATACCATGTCTGTACACCAAAATGCGGATAGCAATTGGTATATTAAAGAATATTCTTATCTTATCTTATCTTAACCGACACCATGATCACTTTTTTCGAGATAAGACTTTGTCCTAGCCAGTGGCGGCGCCAGCTCTAAAATTTCGGCAGGTCGCGTCGGAGTCATGGGAACTTTTTGGCAGGTCGAAGAAATTGAAGATTGAATTTGAAGCACATAGGCCTTCTTCTCTTCTTTAAGTTCTCTGCCCCTCAGTAGGTTTCAAATTCCAATGACGCCATTCTTCTCTTCGCTGTGCTTTTCTCTTCAGTTCGTTGTATCCGTCAGTCATCATCCATCCCAGCATCATCTGTCTCGGTCTTCATCTCTTTCTTTTCCCCCCTCCAATCTCCCTTGTCAGTTGTCATCTGCAGTTATCTTTTTTCTCCTACTCTTTGCGGCACGTACTCTTCACTCGTCACTCGCTCCGTCCAGCTCACATCTCCCATATCTTCACTCGTCACTCGCTCCGTCCAGCTCACATCTCCCATATAGGCTATCCTTCTCCATATCCACATCTAAAAGTGGAGGAGGAGGGGAGGTGGGGACGGATGGTTTGATGCTTTTTCAGCCACAGCAACGCGTGGTCGGGTATGCTAGTGTATATATATGCATACCGAGTGTGGCTCGGGGGTTAACCGTTTTTACATCGAATTCCCGGCCCGAGTTTTACTCGGGGTTAACGCTAAGGAGCTTAACACCCATTATGGTTCCGGGCTGGTTTTGGCACAATCATGTAAGATTTTATACATCTTTCTTGCAGGTACAACCCGATAAAAGCGGTAAATGGTTCTACGCGGAATATTCCACCTTCACAATCGGTTCTGAAAGCAACGGATACGTCCTTCGTGTATCAGGATACAGTGGAAATGCAGGAGATTCGCTTCTGGATAGTTCAGTGCCATCCCAATACCGCAACAATGGAATGAAATTCTCAACTTATGATGCCGATCACGACACATCGTCAGGTAATTGCGCCCAGCTCCGCAGCGGAGGATGGTGGTTCAACGCATGTTACCAATGCTGTTTCGCCTGCGCATACACTGGCGAATTGTTTGCATGGGCTCATCACACCGGTGGCTGGGTGACAAGCGGCGGACTTCGAGCAGCGCGAATGATGATTAAGAGCAAATGAAGCAGCGATTCTTTCTGCACGGTCATTTCGCATAGTACGGCAGTTTTACTTTTAAAAGGATTCTCTAATTAGCACAAAATACTCAGTGTTTCACTCTACGCTGTCAGCATGTACAGTAATTTTGTCAGCATGCTGTCTGCACGCACGCAATCAGCAAGTTGTTCCATCCTCAACTGCTCAGCTGCCTTTACTAACTGTGGTGTTTCATCTAAATCATCAGACACTACTGTTGTTTGATCAACCTCATTTGCACCAGACATATCCGTCATAGGCAAACCTCCAGTATCATCTTCCACTGTTGACGTTTCATTATCACTCGTACCTTCAACCTGTAACACATTTTTCACACACAAATCATCAGATCTCCCTTTACACAATTCAGTGTCAGTCAATATGTCTGATGTCTGTCCTTTGTCAATTTCGATTACACTGTCATCGAATTCCTGACTCTGCTTTAATGCTTTATAATCATCTAAAGTCAACAAACATTCCATATCGGACATTAATTCATCAGTAACTGCACATGTGAGCAGTACTGACAACTTGTTGTTATGTCCTTCATCAGATGTTAGCATACAAGGTAAATGCATTAGGTCAGCTTCACTTTGAACCCCAAAAGCACCCCGCAATTTTACCTTCCCCACAGGTTGACTGCCATCGTCCCCTCAGGTAACATCCTTTTGTTTACAACCGCAATTTCACTGCCAGAATCTAAAATAGCAGTACATGTCACCTTACCAATTTGTAAACGTACTCGTGGTATGCTTGATAGAGTCACACATGAATTAACTGCAACAACATTTTCAGCAGAAACAACATTTTCAGTAGAAACATTCAATGTGTTATATTCAAACAATGAGTTTAAATCTATCTCAACCACTTCTTCCTGCTTCTTCTCTGCTCTCATCCTTTTGAGCTCAATATCAAGGTCTTCTAGACCATACTCTGGTTCTTTACAGTAATCATAAGGTCCATACTTAACCTCCCATGAATTACAAAAACCTTCACGTTCATACCACTCTTCATCCTTACTGACCTCGTCAATCTTGACCAAACACACATTGGCTTCCCTTACCTCACCTTCGACATCTACATAGTTAACCTTTGCTTCAAATGGTTTTGACTTAGCTTTATTCCTTGGGCAAGCAGCCTTAAGATGTTGTTCAGATAAACAAATGTAACATTTGGGCTTCTCAGATTTTCCCGATACATTCCCCTTGAACCCCCCAAAAGAATCACCTGTTCCTTTGACATTGAATTTAGAGAAATTGGGCTTCTTTTCAAACTCCTTGAAATCTTTCGGATTTTTCTGAAATGATTTTCCATCCCCAGATTTTGATGCAAATTTGAATTCAGTGTCCTTCAGATTGTGGTATTCAGACAGATTAATCGAAAAAATGTCGGTGATTTCTGCTAATTTGATTGGCTCTAGCCAAGCATCGCTTTCTTTGGCAATCACATTCGATCGAATCACATATGGCATGCATTCTTTCATCTTGTCAGATACCCACAGATCTTGTAACTTCTGGAAATTGTCTACCTCCCTAGACTCAAGGTAAAATCTGAGATATGTTCGCAACCGGGTTGCGAACTGCATCCATGACTCGCTAGGTAGCTTTTCAGCTTTCATGAACTGGCCCTTGTACTGTTGTGGCGTCAACCTAAATTCACGCAGTAAAGCAACCTTCAATTTTACATATGTATTTAGTTGATCCCAGTGACGTAACTAGCGTTGGGCTTGGGGGGGGGGCTTAAGCCCCCCCCAAACGAAGCTGAAGCCCCCCCCCAAATGAAATCAAGCCGTTGTATGCTTACGGCTAATTTAAATAGACTACCGCATGGACGGCGTACATGCAGTTACGGACGACCGGCCATGACTGCCTAAAAATGGCTCCATTTGAGGTCGACACAGCCAAAAATGCGCTGGTCGCTGGGGCTCCGCCCCAGACCCCGCTGGGGAGCTTACGGTGAAGACAAAACCTTTCTCTTTTACAGTAGCAGTTTTATTTTTTATTGTTATCTTGGTAGCTTGAGCCTTGCAACACTGAAAAACGACTTATTCTTAAAGTTTTCGCGACTTTTCCGTTCACAAATAGCTGGCAAACAAGAGCTTAAAAATGGCTCCATTTGAGGTCGACACAGCCAAAAATGCGCTGGTCGCTGGGGCTCCGCCCCAGACCCCGCTGGGGAGCTTACGGTGAAGACAAAACCTTTCTCTTTTACAGTAGCAGTTTTATTTTTTATTGTTATCTTGGTAGCTTGAGCCTTGCAACACTGAAAAACGACTTATTCTTAAAGTTTTCGCGACTTTTCCGTTCACAAATAGCTGGCAAACAAGAGCTTAAAAATGGCTCCATTTGAGGTCGACGCAGCCCAAAATGCGCTGGTCGCTGGGGCTCCGCCCCAGACCCCGCTGGGGGAGCTTACGACGCTCCCCCAGACCCCCTAGTCGGAACGGGCTTCGAGCCTTCGGCACTCGCAACTTCGCGCCGCCACTCCCGACCAATTACAATACAGCGTCCTGGCACTTCTTTTTTACACTTTAAGCACTGGTCATATACTTAAGGCTTAAGCCCCCCCCAAACGAAAAATCCTAGTTACGTCCCTGGTTGATCCACTGGTAACCTACGAATCAACTTTTTAGCTTTTTCAGACAAGAAAGGCATCAATAAAGCACATTTTAAATCCTCTGGAACCAAATACATAGCAAACAAGCTCTCTATTGATTCTAGATACAGCGGCAACTCAATATCTTCAGTGGGCATTTTAGGTAATACGTTTTTCAGTATGTCCCCAAATTTTTTGATCCTAGCCCCTGTAGACTCTTCTTCCTTAGTCTTCCTTTCTCGTTCTTTCTTCGCCTCATCTCTAGCCTTCTCTTGACTAAGATTTTGGCTACCCAACAATTTTGCCTGCCACTCTCTTTGCTCCTGCCTCCTTTCTTCCGCTTTTTCCTCTTCATTTACTGACGTTGCATCATAATTTCCATCTGTTCTTCCCTCACCTTTTCCTCGCGTTCCATCATAATTTCCATCTGTTCCCTCCGCATCTTATCCTCTCGTTCCATCATCATTTGCATCATTTCAACCATTGTCATCTCTTTTACCACTTTCTTAGGTAAAACTTTCGCCTTTAAACCCTTTGCTACCAAACACAAGTCAATAAGTTGTTCCTTATTCAAAGCCAGAACAGCATCAACATCCGCCCCTGCCTTAACAAGCAAACCAACTAGTGCATCAACACCAAAGAACTTTAATTTTTCCTTCTCTTCTTCCATGTTTGTTAACCTACACAAACACCCAACAAACCATACAATTAAGTAAGAGAAAACAATACAATCCAAACCCCTGTAGAGTTGCAATTGTCCCTGTCCTGTCTCCAGTCCTGACCAGTACAGACTTCTCTGGCTCCAACGGTGATCGGCAACAAGTTCACCCGCAGAAAAAGTTCAGCCAAAACACTGCTGAGTGGAAATTATTCCTGCACTGCACGATAGTCCACTGTTCCAACGTTCATCGGCAACAGATTCACCCGCAGAAAAAGTTCAGCCAAATCACAGCTGAGTTGAAATTATTCCTGCACCGCACGGTAGACCACTGTTCCAACGTTCATCGGCAACAAATTCACCAGCAGAAACAGTTCAGCCAAAACACTGCTGAGTTGAAATTATTCCTGCACTGCACGGTAGACCACTGTTCCAACGTTCATCGGCAACAAATTCACCAGCAGAAACAGTTCAGCCAAAACACTGCTGAGTTGAAATTATTCCTGCATTGCACGGTAGACCACTGTTCCAACGTTCATCGGCAACAAATTCACCAGCAGAAACAGTTCAGCCAAAACACTGCTGAGTTGAAATTATTCCTGCACTGCACGGTAGACCACTGTTCCAACGTTCATCGGCAACACATTCACCAGCAGAAACAGTTCAGCCAAAACACTGCTGAATTGAAATTATTCCTGCACTGCACGGTAGACCACTGTTCCAACGTTCATCGGCAACAAATTCACCAGCAGAAACAGTTCAGCCAAAACACTGCTGAGTTGACGAGTACAGGAATGACCTTCACCGTCCTTCCACCCACGCCACGCCCCAATAGCTTCCGCGTCAACGTCCCGACAAAATGTCAGAAAAAAAACCTTTTCGTCGGCCGGAATAATTGATGACGATCCTGGTCACGGCACCATTATGTGAAGAACTTGTTTTGTCGTAACTCATAAGTAAAACAAATTGAATTCGTTTAAAAATGAATATATACTATCAATCTTCTCGTTGTGTTTCTTCCTTCACAGTCAAGCACAAGAACTAGAACAAGAACGAGACATCTACTGTCTCCCTAATATACATATACGCTTTAACTATATACTGATACACTGTCAGCGATTAATCAGTAAGCACTGTCCTGACACATTCATTCAGAGCATTTATATAGCGCCCCTTCAAGAAACTACTCAGAGGCGCTCCCAGCCCAACCACGAACAAAGAAAAAAAGACTTGAGGGACTTGTAGAACGCAGCCGGATGGACCACAAGTAGTGAGCAACCATTTCGACAATGATAGGCCTACAGATCTACTGTCATAATTATTTCATTTTGAGAATACAATACTATAGGGCTATTTTAACGTAACGTCATTCTGATTATGGAGAAAATCTTTATTAAACGTTCATTTTGAGAATATAAAACTAGGCTTATTATGACGTCACTACGATTATGATGCAGACCTTGTCGCGGCCGACTCTAAGCTTGTGTTCAGAATCGCGCCACGAGGTTCGAATTCCACGAAAAGAAGAGGTTTTGTACGTTTATTAATAATTCATATAAGACGGTTATTATATATAATCAATTTCCAGTCCTCTGGCCGCTCTCTCTCTTGGTCGATTTACGATCGTTCATTCAATCTCCGACGATGTTAAGTGTCTGTCATCACACCGAGAGCGCCCCGACTGTAGGTGGCGCTGCGATTATATACCCCAGCGTGGTGGGGTAGCACCCTCGGTCCGATTCGTTACGGGGCACAGTTAAAGGCTGATTGCCCCCTTTGAAGCCGATCGGGCGGACCGCTGGGTCCGTGGCGGCCGACTTCGATGGTCGGCCAAATGTTCCCCTTCCCCGATTGTAGACCCCCGTCGAATCCGCCGGGTACCCCTATCTTCGGGGTCGTCGGCGTTCTCGCAGCAGGTGTCGTACTTTGAAGTCGTCAAAGTCGTTTGGTTGATAACGGCATCGACGACGACCAGATGTCGCGGCTGGTCCTGGTGAGGCGACCGCGACATTACCTCCCCTCGCAAGATAATGACGCATATCCGAGATCATCGTCATTAATCGGTCCTCAGCATCGTTGATCATGTTGAGGAGACACAAACAGAAGAAACATTTTGTAAGTTACATGTTATATACAAGCGTACGAGGTTCGACCCTCGTTGTGACTGGTTCACCTTCTTACTCCTCATTCATATCCGGGACAGGAAATCGGCTGCGATCTTCCAGTGCCGGTCAACAAAATCCCTAGGAGTGGCGTTTGACACGGGTTTATTCGATGGCCAGTCGAAAAGTCGTTCTAACCATTTTGTGTCCTTTGAGTGCCTATAGGTTACTACGGGACTGACAATGTCAATATTAAATGGTTGGATAATCCGCAGCTCCACCATTTCATGAATAGGACGTTTCACTTCCGGATTTAAGAAGTTAGGGATGTCAGCATCCTGATTTTCTCCTTCTTTCTCGCCTAATTCTTCCTCATCTCCAATTTCTAATGATTGTTCCTGAGCGCTAAGGTTGCTAATCAACTTATCTCTTTGTTCCTCTGCTTCGGCTATTGTGGGAGCGTGTGTTTCTCCCTCTGGTCGTTTGGTTACATGTTTGTCTGCCTCCGTTCTTCCAACAGATAGCGCGTTGTACTTGGAGACTTCCCTTAACAGATTAGCCACGGTTGGGGAGATAATGACTGCCTCGTTGAGATTAGGATCCACTGTGTCCCACACTCGCATGGCGGGGGAGATGCCTACGATCTCGTCTTCTTTATTGACCCCCGGCTTCAGGCGCACCCTGACGACGTCCACCATGCCAGCCCCACCCTGTATGCCGGGCAGTCCTACTCGTTTATGGACAGGCAGATCTGGGTGTTGTACTAATGAGCTATTGATACAGCACAGTTCCGCGCCTCCATCCAGTAACGCCTGCTGGTTAGGCAAACCATCAATCTGTACATCTAGATAAGATCGCACATGAAATTCGTCTATGTCTATGAATGGTTCGTCTGTCTCTCTGTCGTTGTCATTTATTTCACCTTTCCCTACCTCTGGATCAAAGCTATGCTCCGCGTCTACCTGCATATGATCTGTGACGCCCCGCTGCTGGTCACCGGTCCCCCGACTGGTGCGATAGACTATTCTGTTCTGACTATTCTTACCGACGTCAACCGCGCATGCGCTGACTCGTGCCTGTTTCTCTTTGTCTCTCGCTTTCTTGCCTTCCTCTCTCTCTCGATTCTCTCCACCTCTTCTCTTTTTTCTCTTGCAATCTTCTCTTCTCTCAATCTCTCGATTCTCTCCATCTCTTCCCGTTCTTCTCTCGCAACCTCCTCTTCATCTTCTCTTGCCCACTTCTCTTCTTTATACTTTCTTACTTCAAATTCAAATCTATGTCTCTGCAGAAGGAACTCCGTATCACTTGTTGTGGACTTGGGTGATGGTCCTTCTGGCACTTCTGTTGTCATCGCATCAGCTTTATACCACTTCGCTACCATATGCGCCAATTCTTCCAACAATTCAGACTTGTTCATTTTCAGAACAGCCATATCCAGTTTATCCTTAAGTACGTGTCGCCTTAATCGATCCGTCGACATCTTTCTAATGTCCGCCTGTTGATCAGGCGTTATCTTCTCCATGAGAACAGAAGAAAAGGGGTGTGCTCAAATAAAAAAAAGATAGAGTGGACTTCAACCAGACCGTTGCTCAGAAAACACAAATCTCCAGATATAAATCAAAATCAATCTCATTGGCAATCAACCATGATAGTCACTTAGGAATACAAAGTCAAAGGTTAAGACAGCATCAATAGAGAACAATTCTCGCGTACACCCAGACAGTTATTCAAAAGCATAAAATCACGAGTTCATTCGGAATCAACAGAAAACAGTTTCTTCGCAGCCAATCCTGCCCCGCGATTGACACACCTGACCAAGCAATTGAACACAGCCAACGAACGAAGGTCTTACCTGTGCCTGCTTCGATGCTGGATCCTCTGGTCATCTGCTGCGCTGGTTCCGGTTGATTGGTTGCTCCGTCGGCTACTCCCGCTTGACCGGCTGATCGTTCCGTCCTGGATCCCTTGGTCCCTGATGACGTGCGTGTTGATCACCGCGTCCGTCGGTTGTTCCTCCGCTTGACCGGCTGATCGTTCCGTCCTGGATCCCTTGGTCCCTGATGACGTGCGTGTTGATCACCGCGTCCGTCGGTTGTTCCTCCGCTTGACCGGCTGATCGTTCCGTCCTGGATTCCTTGGTCCCTGATGACGTGCGTGTCGATCACCGCGTCCGTCGGTTGTTCCTCCGATTGACCGGCTGATCGTTCCGTCCTGGATCCCTTGGTCCCTGATGACGTGCGTGTCGATCACCGCGTCCGTCGGTTGTTCCTCCGATTGACCGGCTGATCGCTCCGTCCTGGATCCCTTGGTCCCTGATGACGTGCGTGTCGATCACCGCGTCCGTCGGTTGTTCCCCCGCTTGACCGGCTGATCGTTCCGTCCTGGATTCCTTGGTCCCTGGTGACGTTCGTGTTGATCACCGCGTCCGTCGGTTGTTCCTCCGCTTGACCGACTGATCGTTCCGTCCTGTTCGCTGGTGTCAGAATCCTCTTCTTCTTCGTACCACCGCTGCCACCAGAATGTCGCGGCCGACTCTAAGCTTGTGTTCAGAATCGCGCCACGAGGTTCGAATTCCACGAAAAGAAGAGGTTTTGTACGTTTATTAATAATTCATATAAGACGGTTATTATATATAATCAATTTCCAGTCCTCTGGCCGCTCTCTCTCTTGGTCGATTTACGATCGTTCATTCAATCTCCGACGATGTTAAGTGTCTGTCATCACACCGAGAGCGCCCCGACTGTAGGTGGCGCTGCGATTATATACCCCAGCGTGGTGGGGTAGCACCCTCGGTCCGATTCGTTACGGGGCACAGTTAAAGGCTGATTGCCCCCTTTGAAGCCGATCGGGCGGACCGCTGGGTCCGTGGCGGCCGACTTCGATGGTCGGCCAAATGTTCCCCTTCCCCGATTGTAGACCCCCGTCGAATCCGCCGGGTACCCCTATCTTCGGGGTCGTCGGCGTTCTCGCAGCAGGTGTCGTACTTTGAAGTCGTCAAAGTCGTTTGGTTGATAACGGCATCGACGACGACCAGATGTCGCGGCTGGTCCTGGTGAGGCGACCGCGACAGACCTACTATTCAAGAAGTTAATTTTGAGTAGCCTATAGAACTAGGCCTATTGTAACTATTTTAGATTATGATACAGAATTACTATTAGGGCGTATAGAAGTACATTTCGAGAGTAAAAACAAAGCCTATTGTGACGTAACTTCAAATATTACATAGATTCTACTATTATAGAAGTTCATTTTGGGAATTAAAAAATGCAGCACATTGTGTCGTCACTACGATTACAGTGTAAATCTACTATTATAATTATATATTTTATTATGTTAAAATAATCAAACTGGATTGGCCACAAAACTGGATTGGCCACATCATGAGGAGTGACACCATAGTACGAGATATCATCGAAGGAAGAATGGAGGGGAAAAAGACAAGAGGAAGACCAAGAACAATGCTACTGGACTGGATGATGACAAAGGACGGTTACAGAGGGCTAAAGATGGATGCACAGAACAGATATGCGTGGCGTCATTGGACATATGAACCTGCCCGACGGCAGAGAACCAAAGAAGAAGAAGATTTTAAGTTCATTGAAAATACAAAATTAGGCTTAGCGTGACGTCTCACTGATTATGAAACAGATCTACTAACATATAATTTCATTTTGAGAACACATAACTAAGCCTAAAACTGCTGTAAAAGGCAGCAAGAGATAAAACTAGGTCAAGTCGACGAAGTCGATCGAGTCGATCGTCGACCGAGCCAAGTCGATCAAGTCGTGAAAAGGTCGGCGAGTCGACGAAGTCGATCAAGTCGATCGTCGGCCGAGCCAAGTCGATCGTAGCCCACAACTCGATCGACTGCGGGGTATAAGACCTACTACTCGTCCTACAGGGTGGGCCAAAAAAAGATCCCCCTAAGATTTTTGCCAATATCTTGACCAAAAGTAAAAATTTCGTAATGAAACTTTACATTCTTAAAGACAATTCATATTTACACCATATGGCCAGATTTCATTAAAATATTTCAAACGGAACAAAAGTTATACAACTCTAAGTGAAGCCACCCACCGTTTTTTGACGATTCAAAAACCCGACGCAACAAAAAGTTTTTAAAAATCAATTCAATTATTCGGGCGAATATCTTGACCAAAAGTAAGATAATTATCTTGTATTGATTCAAATATGAAGTTTCTGGCATAAATATTGACGTCACAATTACGTTATTTGCATCAGAGAATTCATATGTTAAGTACCTAACACAACTTTTTCAGTACTTAATATATGAATATTTGAATCATTGTAAGATAATTATTTCAGGATAAAAACAGTTTTAAAATTTTGAAAATCGATTAAGAATTGTCTGTTTTATTCAAATTATAAAAAAGGGGTCCCGATTTATTGGGACACAGTGTAGATTTCCACACTGAAAGCGCTAACTGAGTGCACGCTGTATCAGTCAATGATGCACAAACTACACGATGAAATCATAGAAGCCTCTGCATTGTCTGCAAGTCCAAATGCGTGCATAAGATGTAGCGTTGCTATGATGGGCAAACTGCGCCGTCAATAAGCTTATTATTGACCTTCCGGTTCCGCTTCGCTCTCTACTTGTGGTCCATCCGGCTGGGTTCTACAAGTCCTTCAAGTCTTGTTTCTTTGTTCGTGATTGGGCTGGGAGCGCCTCTGAGTAGTTTCTTGAAGGGGCACTATAAGCTTATAACCTAAACGCTCTGAATGAATGAATGAATGAACAAGCCCATGCATGACATTGTATTGATTGTTATATAATGAAGCGTTGCTCGGATACCTAGTAAAATAACAAATACTAAGGAAGTAAGATGGATGGATCCGATTTGACCAGGGTCTATGACAACAGAGGCCGTTACCCCGGACAGAAATTTGCTTGGCATATTACAGCACTTAAGAAAAGTTTTTAACCTTATTCATAATAATTATTTATTATTATTTGTTTAGGGCTACTGCAGAGTGACGTAACTGCCTCATTTGCATAATTATGTCATGCGCCATGTTGTTGCGCCTGCATGTGATGTATAAGCTTATTGTATAATATATATTTATATACACGGTGAACGGAAAAATCCGAACCTCAACAATAAATAAAGAAATTAACACCAATCATGAAAAATATAATTGAGAATAGAACTATATTATTCCCAACTATAAACTTAACATGTTTTAATAATTATACGCTAATCCAGCTAAAACTTGAAGTCTAGCTGGACTAACGGAGGTCAACAAGCAGGCATGGCTTGAGTGATCAAGGCAGTTGTCGATGCGCTATCCTGCCAACTTGATTCATTTCAAATAGCCTTGACCCGTGGACTATAAAATCTGGTCTGTGATGCAAGAAACATTTTACAAGAAAAGGTACGTGATGTCGAGGAACTGCGTCAGCGTATGATATAGGCATGGGACGAATCTGATCAAGCTGTAATTGATTCAGCAACTAGTCAGTGCCGATCTAGCGGTCTATGTGCGTGTTTTGAGGTCGAAGGAGGATACTTTGAACACAAATTATAACTAACAAATGATAGTTATCTGATTCTTGTCTTTTAAGCTGAATTTTCTCTAAATTTTATTAAAATATACGAATGACTACACAAATTATCAAAGCAATAGGAGGGGTTCGGTTTTTCCGTTCACCGTATATATACATGTATATATATATATATATATATATATATATATATATATACTGTATATATATTATTCACGAGTTATTATTATTTAATTATTTGCTTTACTTAATTATTTTTGTATTTAGTAAGCTCTTGTAGAGCATTATATGTTTGAAGTTCTTATCATACTTAGTTGCCAATTCTAAGTTATTGGTTTTCGTGCGAAGTCCCCAACGACGCTTGAACACAGGTGGGAATCGCGAAGTGATTTTGCTGTGCTTCGCACAAACCGGAAGTTTGGGAGTCGTTCCTTCTCAATGGCAGGACCTAAAGAATGGAACAGTCTTCCGACCTCCATTCGCCAGAGCTCGAGTCATCTATTGCAGTGTTTAAATCAAAATTAAAAACTCGTTTGTTTTCAATGCATTATAACTAGATTTGCAGTGAAGCGCGCTGGTGTGCAAGACTTGCTTTTTGTTAAAGCGCGATATAAAATAATGACAAATTGTATTGTATTTTGTATAATTATGGGAACGAACTCCGTAGGACATGATATGCATAAGGCTTATAATTGCTGACAGACGAAAGCAGTCTGTAGGCCTACTCGGCTTCGCGAATCATGTTCGACGTTGACGTTGAATACGTATCTGAAAAGGGCTTAATATCATAAATGGTTTATATGGTTTCCGTGTCTGGCTGACTGCGCCATTGTTAGTACTCAGTCAGTGCCAGTCCCAAGCCCGGATGATGAAGGAGGGCGACGCCAATGATCTTTGTTGTCACGCAGAGTCGTTGATTCATTAACGGGAAGCGAATTCGGAGATCCTACCCGGTTAGGGGGAATACAATGTGGAAGAGGCGAAGACCGTAGGGGGAGTAGGTTGTCGAGTACAATTTCTGACCATCCCTTTGAGGCAAAAAACATTAAACGAGAAAAGCGACTTTTTGGGGGAGAGAATAAAAACGGAAAACGTTTTAAAAAACTATGGTTCAATGGACTCTTGGTTCTTCTTGCCAAGGCCGTAGCTAGGGGGTGTTTTGGGTGTTTGAACCCCCCCCCCGAAATGGGAAATGCAATAAATAATGTAATACATTTACTAGCACTTGATGTAAAAACCATTAACACATTCGCTGCCAGAACAGGGTGAGATGTTAACAGCCTCGTGTGCCAATGTAAAACGAGGGGTAAAAAAATTATTTTTTTTATTATTTATTTATTATTTTTTATTATTATTTATTTTTTTTTTATCTATTTATTATTTATTTATTTATTATTTGTTATTCATTATTATTTATTTATTATTTATTATTTATTTATTATTTATTTATTATTTTATTATTTATTTATTTATTATTTATTATTTTTTTAAATTATTATTATTTATTATTTAATATTATTTTACTTTTATTTTTTATTATTTATTTATTATTTATTATTCTTTATTATTTATTTATTATTTATTTATTATTTATTTATTATTTATTTATTATTATTTATTAGATCTAGACCAGGGGTTCTCAAACTTTATTTTTATTGTACCCCCAAGTAAAGAAATCGAATGGTGGCGTACCCCCAAAGTCAAACAATAAACAAATTCCCATTGCTTAGTCACCATTGCAGTGACAACTAAAAAGTCCTTTTAATCATTGTATACGGTGTAGCCTATTAGAGTCATATAGCCTACAGGGAGCAAAATTTAAAATATGCAAAGTTTCAATCATGCAATTATAGGCCTATCAACAAAAAGGGGAAATTGGTCTATAATAGCCTACATGCAAGAAAGAGCTAACATGTTGCGCTATATTGTTGTGTGCTTGTTTTGACTAGCACATATTTAAAATAAAAAATTATCTGGTTTAATATTTGTCAATTTCAAACTCAAATTTATCCCATATTTATTTTTGATAACAGGAATATATAGTTTAAAAACTAGTTTCAGACAGATAGCCTAGTCGTATATAATTATATGACGTGATGAAAGGAATCATAAATTTTAAAGCTCGACGATAGGCTAAATTAATACCGGTACTTAGAACAATGCAGCTAATTTTTTGTAGCTCTATAATAGCCTACGCTGAGAATTTCTGGCTTCGGTTCTTTCAACTATTTATACATTATTTTGTTTCAAATTTATTGTGGCAGGCCTAAACATACACATGTTGCGTGCACTATAATATAATAAGCTTAGTAGCCTATGTGTGTCTAATCACATGTTGTGAAAGAAAATAAAATGATGATGCTGTTACATGAAGCAATGTTAAAAATCATTGCTAATCAAGGAAAAATGGACACAAAGTCCATAAACCCAAGGAAAAATTTTTATTTTTGAAAAATTTCGCGTACCCCTACCGGCGCCTGGCGTACCCCTTGGGGTACGCGTACCACAGTTTGAGAACCCCTGATCTAGACCAACAAGATCTTTCGAAAAATATAGTATTTCACCCAAAAAATATAGGTGTAGGCTAATATAGCACAAAATCTGAAAAATTCCATTACCATCAAACATTTTCAGTCATACTCCACTCCAATTACGTTTCTAGTGTGCCAAAACAAACACAATTTGACGTCGCGGTGTGCCAGATAACCGTTGTATTGCGTCTACTGAAGTACGTATATATACGTACGTGGCACTAGCCGTGCGCTTAATGAAGTACGTATATATACGTACGTGGCAGCGAATGTGTTAAATAAAACCATGAAACACCCCCCCGATATAAAAAAAACTGTACAAATAATAGAATGCATTCACTAGCACGTAAGGAAAAAACATGAAATTAGGCGAAAATGGTAAGAAAGTCGTTTCCGACGACTAAAAAGAAGGTCGTCAGAAATTCTCCGCCGACGAAACACCCCCGAAATCAAATCCTGGCTACGGTCTTGCTTCTTGCCCTTATTTCTGCCTTCTAACTTCTAAGTGAAGAGCCGCAAAGCAGGTTATACATTCGTCTTTGCGACTACATGAACAGTGCCGGTGTCACGAAATAGAGTATCCCCCATATTAATAGTATCCCCCAAAATGAGGAAAAGTCAAAAATAACACTTCCACGTGCATTTATTTTTGCAAATTAATTTTCATCTGCTCTGTTTTGAACAATGACACTAACATGTATGTTTATTCCTACTAGATAATTTGTTTTGCTTTGGTTTGATAGCACTTACAACATTTAAAACGCTTAAAAACACTCGGAGACACTAAATTCTTTCGAGTTGCCTTTCTCTGAGCATTGCTTAGGTCACTTAAAACAATTAGAGTGACTTTATATTTTTATTAGAGTAAATTTTTTTAATTATACGCATTTTTCAACAAAATGGGATAGAATGGTTTATCCCCCCGGATAGTCTAGACCGGTTAATTCCATCCGGGGGGATAGATTAATTCATCCCCCCGGATAGCTTTCAGGGGGGATAATCCTTTTCATGACACCGGCGCTAGCACCCCCATGCCTCCCATTTGGGGGGGTTCCGAGTTTGAAGGGGCCCCAGGGGGCCCCAAATTTATCTAGTCATTATGCCAATTTGTGACTGTTTATTTCTTAAGCTGGCGCATTTATTTGAGGCTCCAGATCCGGTCTGGTGCATGCCTCAACTAACCATGATATGGCACTGGCATAGCAGACCTAATGCAAACATCATACCAGCCATACTGATTTTGAGCGTAAGTAAAGCCATTTTAAACTACATGTTACTCAGGCAGTTTCGTCCACTTTCTCAAACACAACGTGTATAAATTGTAACTTATTATAATTGCTAATTGGATGAGGCTCCAAAATAAAACCTGCGTATGGGGGGGCCTCAAGTTTTATTTTGGAGGGGCCCCGGTACCTATAGCGCCGGCACTGGACATGAATCGATGAAGCGTAGTTGCAATTTCGATTCTGCAACTGAAAAGCGTCAGCCAAGAATTTCCGTTGACTGTTTAGCTCTGGAATCGATGCGCGCTGAGCTCATAGCATGACAGTCACAATGCAATTTCGATACTGCAGCTGAAAAGAATTCCCGTTGAGTGTTTAGCTCTGGAATCGATACGCACTGCGTTTATATAAGCTTGCCTTTCGCCATATATCAGCTTGCCTTTCGCCATATATCAGCTTGCCTTTCGCCATTCGGTCATTTCAACTCTCGGTGCCTTCTGAAGAGTCATGCAATTTGAGAGAGCATCAGACAGAAATATGCATCTTAAATTTCTGCACGACTTTTCGGTCAGATTGGTTGTTTACCTGGTAATCATGCAGCCCTATCTTTACCGATGTGAAATGCAGATAGGCCTAAGTCAGAATTTTAGGGTCGCCGATTCTTGTCCAGCTCCAGAATACGCAATACGAAGTTTTCATGCAGTGTCACGGTTGAAGTGTGCCGCAGATTGCAACTTATCACTTGAGTGCAATCTATTCTGCTACCACGTAACAAGTCGATTGTGTTACTTCTACAGTTTCGCACCGTTGAAAACACATTACGACAGTGACTGTAAATTCATGATGGTAAGTTCACCGTTTTAGCTAGTCTCGGTTTTAGAAACTGAAATTCGCTGTTTAACTGCTAAGAGGTTTTTTTAGCGCTTTAGATTGACACATTAAATCACTGTAGGCCTACAAGGTTTTTGCAATAATTCATTCCACAGTTTTTAATAACTGGTACAAAGAAGGCCGTTTCCGATGGCCTTCTGAAATTTTGTCGACTAGAAAAGGTGTCTTCAGAAAGTTTGACAACTAAAAAAGGTGTCTTCAGAAATTTTGACAAATAAAAAAGTCTTCAGAAATTTTGACACCTTAGAAAAGGTGTCTTCAGAAATTTTGACGAATAAGATAAGATGTCTTGAGAAATTTTGACGACTAAACGAAGGTGTCTTCAGAAATTCGACGACTAAAATACGATGTCTTCAGAAATTTTGACGACTAAACAAAGGTCTGTATAGTGAAGGGCGCTGTTGTGCAAGACTTGTTTTGTTAAGGCGCGATATAAATAACTAATTGCATTGTATTGTATAAGATAGTAACTGGGTGGACCAATACAACTCTTCGTAAAAATTGTTATATATATATATTATATATATATATATATATATATATATATATATATATATATATATATATATATATATATATATATATATATATATATATATATATATATATATATGATGTTGAGTAGGCTAATCTGCAATATTTTATTACGCTAAAAATAACAAGACATGAGAGACATTGGTTTGAAACTATTTAATGAGATAGCCATTCTCTTTTAGTAATGTTTTACTTTTAGAAACTGGATCCTCTCACTGGATTGCCGATCGCTGGTAAGTGATAATTCCCATAACAAAGATATTTTGCACACAGTTCTTGATAGTTTCAGTTTTAGTTGAAAAATCAAAATTATTGCGAGAATCGAGGCATTTTAAACTTTGTGGTTTTTGCTGTCAAATCATAAGAACTACTGGGAGAAAAAGTCTACTTGTAGTCTTTCTGTAAACACTATGAGACATTTTGATCGCCAATTCAATCACTAGGCCCTAGCCTATATGTAGGCCCTATGTCAAAATATTCAAACATATAATTATATTCATCGTCATCCTTAAGTACTATAGAACTCACCCTTCCTATTAAGAATAACTATTACCGTCATTATTACATTTACTATTGTTATTGTTTATTATTACCAATAATTATTGATATTGTTATAATCAATTTTCATTATCATTATTTCTATTTGCCCATTACTCATAGGCCTACTATTACTATTATTATTATTATTATTATTATTATTATTATTATTATTATTATTATTATTATTATTATTATTATTATTATTATTATTATTTTTATTATTGTTATTATAAAACATAATATTTATTAAACTATCAATATCAACATCAAACAATATCCGGAGATATAAATAATGTTGATCTGGAAGGGCTCACTCGGTAGTGCGCATATGCATGTCTGGTTGGGCAAAAGTGCCTCGGAAGGAAATAGCATTAGAGCGTTGGATGGTGGCAGAAAGGCGTTGAAAAAGGTAAGATGTCTCTCTAATATCTCCAGAGATTAGTGTTAGACGTTTTCCAAGGTCCTTAATAAAATATTATTAATATTATTATTATTATTATTATTATTATTATTATTTTTTTTTTTTTTGCTCCGAGGTATACAGGATTCCTTAGGGACTTATCTATCGCCTAATTTAAAACCACAGTCTGGAACGGCCCTATTCATATTCCGTATCCTGATCGGCGAAAGTGCCCCTAAAAGCAACTGCGTTGTATCGTTGTATCATCAGCGAGATACGCTGGAACAAAAAAGTTGTTTCTCGTGGTTCCCCCAATATGGTGCTTAGCTTTTGCCCCAGGTCCGAAAGGAATATCAATCCTTCGTTGTTAATCGGACCCATGGTTTCGAAAGCCAAAGGGACAAAAAAATGTGTGGACGGATTATTAATAATAAACAAAGGTGTGCCAAACAATAACCGGAGATATTACTAGTGTCGTTCTGGAACGGCTCACTCGTTAGCGTCTGGTTGGGCAAAAGTGCCACGGAAAGAAATGGCATTAAAGCGTTGGATGGTGGCAGAAAGGCGTTGAAAAAGGTAAGATGTCTCTCTAATATCTCCAGAGATTAGTGTTAGACGTTTTCCAAGGTCCTTAATGAAATCAAGTCCATTGTTGTTAATTGGGCCCAGAGTCTCCAGGGCCACGGGAACAAAGTGGTGGTTGGTCAACAGGTGGTCGTACTTGACAGTTTTTCTCGTGTCCGCCAATTCAGCTGCAGCCCCCGCCGTTGCAGCCGAGGCATGTAGGTAGGAAGGAGCAACCGTGTCTATGACGGTGGCATCCCACACGAGGCTGCGTCCTCCTCGCCACGGAATCAAAGTCATCCCGTCGGGTTTTTTTCCGTCTGTGCGGGAGAGACCGGGTGGTTCCTTGATGTTCGGCATTCCAGCTTCTGTAAGACTTCTGCTTATGATGTCGTTTAGAGTCGCGTGTCTGGCTATTCGGCCCGGGCCTAGGCTACATGATAGACCATGCGAACCCTCTGCAGTGACATTCATCCCACAAGGGCACGTGTGGGGCTCGCAGGTCATCGTTCCCAATCTCAAACCCACTGCCACTCTGACTGTCTCATCATCCATTCGTAACCCACATGATGAGATCGGGAGTGCGAATAGCCAGTCTCCAGCGTGAGGCGCCGCTGTTGCTTTCAGCCTTGCTTGATGGTATTCGTCGTTGCAGCCTTCTGTCAGTGAGTCTTTCATCTTCGCTATAAGTGGACCGTCCCAACAAGCTTGTTTATATGCTGCCTGGTTGTCTGGTCGTATTGTTTGACTCTCTTCCAACCATAGTTGCAGCATATATTCCTCCTGCTCGTCCTGGTCTGGTCGAACATGGCCCAGCATAGATGACTGGAGAGCGCGGGTGCTCGCAGCGGAAGCCAAGAAGGCGGGTAGCGCAAGCGAGGCAGCCCGACGTATGCCCAGTCCTCCCATCTTACCTGCTCGTCATGGTCTGGTCGAACATGGCCCGGGAAAGATGGCTGGAGAGAGCGGGTGCTATTATTATTATTATTATAATAATAATAAAATAATTATTATAATTTTTTTCATTTTTATAACCATAATTTATTTCTGTTACAAACTGTGCAACGCCAACTGGCTGTGCTTGCTGAACAGTGAACGCATGACAAAACGCAATCGTAATGTACTGTAACGCCCACCCCTCGGACACTTCCGGAGTCGCCACTTCCGGTCCCACGTGCGAGGAGGCCGCGTGCTGTTGTAGGTCGTAATCCATGGAGATAGAGGGAGGAAGGGAGGCAGTGGCTTCAGGGTTCAAACCCCGTCTGGTCTGAGGCGGCCAAGCCTCTAGGCCTCCCACCTCTCTGTAGGAAACAGGAGCCTTGCTGGCCAGTCTTTCGCTCCGGCGCAGGATACCAGGGTTAACCGGTAACGAAGGATCCTTAGGCCTAGCACCCAAACTTCTTTCCAGGCCGATGGTCGGTGTGTCCGTGATACCAATGGGATACATGGTTCCCGAGTTCGAACCCACAACAGACTTTGGAGATGATCTGGGCGTTGTTTCTAATCGTTCGATGCGCGCCACAACTTCTGTCAGCGCTTCCCTAACATTAGAGTGCACTACAGAAATTTCCTCCCTAACATCAGAACTGACAGAAGAGATTTCCTCCCTTACATCAGTTCTGACAGAAGAGATTGCCTCTTGTGTAGCATAAACATCAGTTTTCACTGAGGAAATTGCTTCCTCAACATTACTTTGTACAACGGAGATAGCCTCCTGGGTATCTCTAGCATTATTCTGTATGGCATTTTGCGTGGACCTAGCATTCATTTGCATAGAAGCCTGCATTAAAGTTATGGCTTCCATTACCACCTCTAACGAAGATGGGGGCCGGGACGGCTGCGAAGGGGTAGACATACGACTCCCTTCCATGGTGCTATAGAAATTCCAGTTATTTCACTTCCTATAACTAGCAAAGATTAAGACAGTAAATTCGATTATTATTTCTTATTATTTCAAAGACAATCAATAGCATAGTCACTAATTCAGTGACGATTAAAGGCATACAGTCTAATACAAATCAAAAAGTTCAAAGCAAAGAAAGTACACCATGTCAATACAATCGCACCTCAATCGGAGTAAGCCTAAGTTAAATTCCCCAATTTACACTTTAGTCCCGCAGCCAATTTCCATTCAGCCCAAAGTAAATATAAACCCGATCTGTTAAATTTCCATTAAACTGTACAGTCTGTACCTCATCTCCAGAGAAAGGGACATCTTCATTACACAGCGCGAAGAAAGGCGACGAAGTGTTCTGTTCCAGGACCTGCCGCGATGATGATTCCGGACGACGGCGTTCGATTGCAATGACGTCTCCCTCCAGTCTTCTTCTTCCCGAATCCTGATCGTGTCTTCTTCCTTCCGAGTCCTGATCGTGTCTTCTTCCTTCCGTGTCCTGATCGTATCTTCTTCCTTCCGAGTCCTGATCGTGTCTTCTTCCTTCCGAGTCCTGATCGTGTCTTCTTCCTTCCGAGTCCTTACACTTCGCCAACACGAGCCGTACGTCTATTCTTCACAAAAACTGACCGCATCTCTCTAACTTTCTATCAATAGCGACACATCTTCTCTCGTCAAAGCTCCGGCTGCGTCTGTTTCTTTACACTTTGCGATCACCAACGAAACGTCTGCTTCCATCAAAAGTTCGGCTCCATCTGTCCCTGTTGAGCGCTCGCACTTCTCTCTTAAAAGCGTCCTCCGGCCGCCCACGTAGATGATATCATCATCAGATGTTGGAAGGAACCAAACTGCTTAGATTCAGTTCCCACAGTTTCCGTCCACGTGCATCCTCTTGTCTTTCTTTCCTTCCTGTCTGCAGCTATCTGTCTTTCTCTTGTTCTCCTTTCCTCTGGAAATGGCGCCACATTACGTCACACCACGTGTGTCTCCCCTTCCCTTCAATGCGCTGATTAAACCGGTGGGAACACATGGCAGTGTCAACAGATACAGGCCTGAGAACAGACCCCACGCAGCAGTCATACACAGACACACGCAGACGGTGTGTCCTTCTATGTCCGTCTGCCCATTCGTCTCTATAGCTTTGCCTGCCTCTCTTTGTGTCTGTTTCGATACCTCTCTCCGTATCTATGCATGTCTGCCTCGGTATGCATCTCCCATCCTCTCTTTGGTCACCGCTCCAATTCAGACCAGCGACGGAAATTTTGCCGATAAGATTGAAACAACAACGGCGGAAGTTTGAGCTGCGGCGGTTGCCAATTCCCGTGTCAAACACGAAACCAAAATTATAATAATATATACAAGATATGGCGCACTATAAATTCAACAAAAATGGCGGCAGGAAGTCCGTAACGTCAAGTTATACGCAGGCGTTACAGTACTAGTATAATAATAATAATAATAATAATAATAATAATAATAATAATAATATTATTATTATTATTATTATTATTATTATTATTATTATTATTATTATTATGATTATTATTATTATTATTATTAAACACTGTTACTTTTATCAAGCTACAACAAAAGATCCCGCGAAGGCCACAGCGTTAAAGCGCTGAATGGTCACCGAAAGTCTTTGATAGAGGAAAGTCGTTTCTCTCAATTCGTCCGTCGCCTTCGTCAAGTGACGACCCAAATCTGTGATGAATTCAATGCCTCTTGAATTAACAGGGCCTAGACTCTAGGCCCTAGAGTCTCAACGGCCAGTGGAACGAAGTCATGACTGTGTGAGTGAAAGAGACTGATATTTTTGATTTTTCCTGGTGTCCGCAATTTCTGCTGCTGCTCCAGCCGTGGCAGCCGTTGCCTGCAGATACGATGGCGCCAGAGTGTCAACCACAGTGACGTCCCATACGAGGCTCAGACCTGCTTTCCACGGTATAAGAGTCGTGCCGTCAGGTCTTCTACCATCTGAGCGCAGCATGCCTCGTGGCTCCTTAATCGCTGGGAAGCCGGCTTTAATCAGACTGCGATGAATCAAGTCGTTGATTGCTGCATGTCGGGCCACGCGACCAAACCCCAGAGTGCATGAAAGGCCGTGCGTGCCTCTAGCAGTGACCAGCGAGCCACAAGCGCAGTCGTGAGGTTGGCAAATGTTGGCTCCAAGACGAAGCCCAACCGCCACTCTGATGACCTCATCGCTGAGTCTAAGGCCACATGAGGTAATCGGTAAACAATGTAGCCAGTCACTAGCGTGTTGTATCGATCTTGGTGTTGAACGGACGCGGCTTTCAGGCGCGCCTGATCACTCGGCTCTGTGGTGGAGAGGAGAAGTTCCGATAGCTCTTTATGCAGAATCGGCATTATTATTATTATTATAATAATATTTTTTTTGCCCTGAGGTACTTCGTTCCCCCAGGCGCTTATAAAATATTAAAAGCAATGTGCCTGGAACGGCATATTATTATTATTTTTTTTATTTTATTTTATTTTTTTATTTTTTTTTATTTAAAATTTGCCCTGAGGTACTTCGTTCTTCCAGGGACTTATAAAATATTATTATTATTATTTTTATTATTATTATTATTATTATTATTGTTATTATTATTATTATTATTATTATTATTATTATTATTATTATTATTATTATTATTATTATTATTAATAATATTATTATTATTATTATTATTATTATTATTATTATTATTATTAAGTAAGTAAGTAAGTAAGTAAGTAAGTAAGTAAGTAAGTAAGTATGTAAGTAGGCCTATATTCTTTATTTATCCAACTGCAAAACCGGATTTTTTTAAGTTTCTTAAATTATTTAATAACAATTTCCAAATTTTAAGGCTCCTTGGGGCACATCTTCAAGAAAAAAATTTAAGGAGGTATTTTTGCATGATGACTAGGCTAACTAAACCAAAAGGCAATGGATCGGCTCTATTTCGTTAAGATTCTAGAATGTTTACTTTTTAACTCCACCCTATTATGCATGTGACCATAACATGGTCAACAACGCCTCTGAGTAGTTTCTTTTACTTTAGTTAAGGAGCGCTAAATAAATGTCCGAATGAATGAATGATGTACCTTAACCTTACCTCCTCACTATTATAAGGGCGAGTTCGACTTTGGACATTTTCTTTCACCATCCTGTTCGCTTGAATCTGAATCCACGACGTGATTGCAGCATAATAATTTTCTTTGAATTTCTTTTCTTGAACAGGACTTCCTCTCCCAGCAGCTGCTGTAAACAACTGGATAACCATAGTGAAACGTTTTGACGGATCTCTGAACTTCAACCGAAACTGGATCGAATACAAGAATGGATTTGGAGATGCTGAAGGAGGCGAAGTGTGGCTCGGAAATGAGAAAGTCCATCTTCTGACTACGAGCGCCACCTATTCTCTTCGCGTGGAGGTATTTCTGAAATTATACTTCAGTAGCTCAATTATTGAACTTACATAATAATTACATTACTTCAGTAGAAGAATGGTAGTTGCTTTATTTTCCGTCACCCGCATCACTGGACTCAAAAACGACGCGACGCTCGTGAATAAAATGGTTCCCTTCACTTAGCTTTAGATTTGTTGAATTTACCGATTAGGGCCTACGGTTCAGAGCTGAAGAATAGTTATTGTTGTTTAAGTTGGACTAAGTAAAATTATTTTATTTTTTTGTCGTTTCCGAAAAGACGGTCATACATGTAGAACAACAACCCCTGACAAAAACATCCGGACAATAACCCCTACAATAACCATGACAATAACCACCGTCTTGATTTCTTACAAATATTCATGTATATACCGGGTGGCGCATAAAAAACGTTCCCAAACTTTGTTATTCTGGAACTTTTTTTATGCGCCACCCGGTATACTATGATAATAATCTAGAACAATATTGTACGAACAATAATGAACTATATGGGGGCCATCCATAAAGTACGTCACGCTCCAGGAGAGGAGTTGTAAGAAAGTGCGACAGTTTGTGACAGAGGGAGGGGGTTAGGCCATGTGTGACGTCACACATTATTTTATTTTTTAAATTTTATTTCTAATTCTTTTATATATTTTTAGTAGAATTTAATAGCTTTAAAAATAATTTTCAAAATTTTTGTGAAACATTTAAATTAGTTTTATGTCAAAATAGCATGAAATGCTTATCCCTGAATGTGTTGTTCACGATTCCTCTCGCTAGGAACGCTAGTAATGCTGTTGCGAAGCCTTGTTTTAGGCCCTATGTATAATCTTGCGGTGTTAATTTTTTTAAATCGAATAGGGGGTGGGGTGTCCGAGATTTGTGACAGTTTGTGACAGGGGATGCGGGTCAAAAATGGTCAAAAATAACGTGACGTACTTTATGGACGGCCCCATGGCCACGCTTCGGTCCCAGGACTGGTGGGTAGATACTTGGTTTTAGACGCGACGGTAACCGACACCATGATCACATCTTTTGTCGAGATAAGACTTATGGCTAGCCAGTGGCGGCGCCAGCTCTAAAATTTCGGCAGGTCGCGTCGGGGTCATGGAAACTATTTGGCAGGTCGAAGAAATTGATGACTGAATTTGAAGCACATAGGCCTTCTTCTCTTCTTTAAGTACTCTGCCCCTCAGTAAGTTTCAACTTCCAATGCAGGGTGAGAATTGCCGGGGGGTTGGGGGGTTCAACCCCCCAGTCATTTTTAGAGTCCCATGTTACAGTATGTTTTTCATACCCCAATTTCAAGTTTATCATAGGCCAACCTCCCAGTTATTTTTCCACAATTCTCATACTGTTCCAACGACGCCATTCTTCTCTTCGCTGTACTTTTCTCTTCAGTTCGTTGTATTCGTCAGTCATCATCCATCCCAGCATCATATTCTGTCTCGATCTTCATCTCTTTCTTTTCCACTCCAATCTCCCTTGTCAGTTGTCATCTGCAGTTATCTTGTTTTAATCCTACTCTTTGCGGCACGTACTCTTCACTCGTCACTCGCTCCGTCCAGCTCACATCTCCCATAGACTCTCCTTCTCCATATCCATATTTAAAACTGGAGGGGGAGATAGGGACGGCTGGCTGGATGCTCTTTTCAGCCCCAGCAACTCGTGGCCGGGTACGCTAGTATATATATATATATTTATATATATATATATATAAATGAAACTTTCCAATAGTTTGTGTAAAGTGTTCTCGAAACGTACCGCACAGATTGTTTTGAAAATTTAACAAAACCTTCCATTCCTATCTGAGAGTGTCCATTTTTCTTTTTATCCGAAAAAACGCAATATTTTCCACAAAAAGTGAAGTTTGCATTCCGCTCGACCGCCATTTGCAAATTCAACACCGATTTCAGAAACGCCTTGACAGTGACTGCGACCATTCAGACGAAACATGAATGAGGTTGCCTGCCATGACGTCATAAGCGATTCGCATAATTATTTTGCGGCCTTCAACATTCTTGGTTGAGGGAGGAAAGGAGCGGAGGGAGCGGGCGGAGGGGGAGCGCGAGGGGGAGGGGAGAGTCTTTTCTGCCACAGCAACGCGTGGCCTGGTACAGCTAGTATATATATATATATATATACCGAGTGTGGCTGGAGTTAACCGTTTTTACATCGAATTCCCGGCCCGAGTTTTAGGCTACTCGGGGATAACGCTAAGAAGGTTAACAGTCTTAACACCCATAATATGGTTCCTGGTCGGTTTGGGCACATGTAAAATTGTATACATCTTTCTTGCAGGTGCAACTCAATGCGACCGGTAAATGGTTCTACGCCGAATATTCCACCTTCTCTGTTGAATCGGAAAGCAACGGATACGTCCTTCGTGTGTCAGGATACAGTGGAAATGCCGGAGATTCGTTGTTGAATACTTCAATGTCATCCGCATTGCGTATCAATGAAATGAGATTCTCAACTTATGATGCCGATCACGACACATGGCCAAATAATTGCGCCCAGGTGTTCGTTGGAGGATGGTGGTTCAACGCATGTGACCAATGCTGTCTCACCTGCACACCCACTGATGTATGGTTTATATGGGCCTGGTCAGATGGCTGGGAGACGAGCGGCCCACTTCGAGCAGCGCGAATGATGATTAAGAGCAAATGAAGCAGCGATTCTTTCTGTACGGTCATTTCGCATAGTGCGGCAGTTTTAGTTTTTAAAGGATTATCTAATTAGCACAAAATACGCACATAACGTTCCACTCTACTCTGTCAGCACGATGACTTGTCAGCATACTGTTTGCACGCATGAAATGTAGCGCTTTGTTAAAGTAAGAAACATTTTTCGGTCTAATTTTCGTTGAGGTTCGAGATTACTGTTTCCTAATATTAGAGAAGACCATCATGTTCTAATTAGTTACGTTGACCACTGGCTCAAATTAATTGTCCTTCGCCACCTGATGATAAATTAACTAGGAAATGTTTCATTACACGTATTATAATGTAAATGATTATCGCTTTAATTATTTAGCCTTCTTTATGTAGGCCTAGCACCAAAATTGATTGCTTTTTCAATCACTTTATTGGGCCTATTGATTATTTAGCTTTATATATATATACGAATAGGCCTACAATATTATATATATATATATATTCACTGTTTTTTCATAGCTGATTGTTATTCCCGCAGTGCGTTTGCAGGCGGCTCATTGAAGTATATAACTTACTAAATTAATATTAAATTAATCCACAATAATTTTCATTCCGTATCGATATTATAATTATAATTAATCAGTCCCCGCAACTCCTTCTCTCCATCCACGTAGAAACAGTGTTCACAAATCATAAATGGGAATTTCACAGTGGTGGAATTTCCGACTAAACGTATATCAGTCAGTCACTGATTTGAAAACAGTTGAAATCATTAATCAATTATCATCGTTACGAAATCGCCACTGTAGAAAAAAGGGCAGAATCATAGAAAAATCTGTCTTAGAAAGAAAAACCGAATTCTCTGTCTCTCTCTGTTGCATTGAAAGTTTGAAATCGATCAAGAAAACTTAGCTGTAAATGCTTCAAAAGTGACCATGCCGAAAATGGAACGATAAAAAAACAGTTGCAACATATGTGACATAGGTGCAACATGTGACAAAAGTAACCTTGCCAAATGTGGTGCAATTGTAAAACAGGTGCAACACGTGCGACAGAGGTGCAACACGTGTGACATAGGTGCAACATGTGACAGAAGTGCATCATGTGTGACAGAGGTGCAACATGTGTGATATCGATCCAATACAAGCTATACGGATGCAAAATCACATGTAGTGGAAGCATAACATGCAAAAGTTCAATACACATGACAGAGGTGTAACATATGTGACAAAGATAGCCATCAAAAACACATGAAAGAGGTGCAACATGTGTGCAATAGACCTGTGCAGCACATGTGACAAAGATGCAACAGACATGTGACAGAGTAGCAACAGCAACAATTTAACACGTTGCAACAAAGCGGTTGCATCAAAGTCCAGGAAAACTCACGTAAGCAAACGCAATCGAGACGAATGCAACGGACAGCACATGATTACTGGTGCAATTCAAACTCACGTGATCGCCATTTAACATGATTCTATTCACGATGTCAATAGCAGATGTGTGTTTTGCCAACGATGACACAAAATAACATGTTAATCGTGAATGACACTGCGGACACTAATCCCTCTGACAGCAGCAACTTCATTAATCATTACGCCAATCAAGACATTAATCATAATGTGAATCATAATTCTAATCATGATCATACATAACATTAATCATAACGTTAATCAAACCTTAATCATGATCATACGATAACCAGCGCACTCGGAAGATGTTAATCCTGATTACATCGATAACAATCAGACTAATCCTGATGACACACAATAGCCATAATAATGAAAGCATGCATAATCATTACGCACCACGGTAACCATGACAACTCCAGATCAAGACGGCAATGTGTAGAGGGGGGGTATATAAAAGCCCAATAACAAGGACAGTGACGAACCGTATTTACAACCACTTGGCCCGAGACACAGTCACATATTTTTATATACGCTCTATATATTCATTATACAAACCTTATATATATATATATATAATCTACACCACACGTTCATATATATATACACATATATATTATATGTATATCAATTATATGTATAATTGTATATCTATACACACATACACACCGTTATGCAACTAGTGCACAACTGTATGAATGCAATTAAGCAGTTAGACTTTGTGCTCAAATTACCTGTATAAAATTATCTTTATACACTTTTGCCTTTATCGGAACACTGTGTTATTCATATTTATTGGCATTGTATTTATTGGCATCGTATTTATTGGCATCGTATTTATTGACATTTTGTTTTTGATGCTTTGTTTATTGGCATTTTGTTTTTGATATTTTGTTTATTGACATTGTGCTGTCAACCCAGCGGCCCCTCCAGCGCTGAAAGAAAAAGAAATTAAAAAATACAAATGAAAAGTGAAATAGTATAGAGTCATGAAATTTTAACTAATAAAAAGATTTGAAGAAGATAATACAAAAATATAAAGGCCAATATATCCTCGTTATCACCAATTGCTAGCTTTCATCACCATCGAATTACGGCTTGCAAGTTTTGCATACAATAATAAAATCTTGGAGGCGCTGCTGTGTTTATCGACATTGTCTTTTTTGACATTGTGTGCTTAATGGCAATAAAATGATTTTTTTTGTTTTGATGAATATTACTACATTGTAACACGACCTCATCATAGAAAGAACTCACTAACAAGACCCATTATAACAAGACCTCATAATAACAAGATGATCGTAACATAACAAGACCCCATAATAACAAGACCATATTATAACAAGACCCCATTATAACAAGACCTCATAATAACAAGACCCCATTGTAACAAGACCTCATAATTAAAGGACCATAACATAACAGGATGACATTAGGCCTATAACCCAACCTTACCATAGTGTGCTACGACAGCATAGCTCCTAGAACGAGCATTTTAACCAACATAGGCGACAGAACAATAGCGATCAAGCGTTAATGCGACGTTAAATGCAGACAAAGAAAACTTGTTGCAATTTAGTCTTCGCCACAACTCTACAAGTTCTGAGAGAGGAACAGCTGGCTCCTGCATCAGCTATGTATGTATATGGACATTTATATAGCGCCTTAAATTGCACCTTATGTAGCCCTGAAGCCCCATCTAATACCCTGTAGCCCCATTAGGTGCCCTGTAGCCCACATGGTGCCTTTTAGCCCAATCTCGAGCTCTGTAGCCCCATATGGTGCCCTGCAGCCCATCTGGTACTCTCTTGTAAATGGATGCTCCCATTGTGACTTTACTTATAGCCCAACCAACTCATATAAAAGAATTACTTATCAATGTAAGACGTAAACACTACATGTAATTTAGCGAGCGTTCCATTCAGTATTTTTCAGTATTACAAGTAAAGTCCATACATGATTTCACCTTGTACAAATGTCATGCAGTAACCCACTGATTACATCAATTTACAATATTTCTTGTAATACAAGACGATGCTGTAAGCAAATTTACCTTGTAAGTACACTAGTCTCAAAATTACACGAATTTACTCTGCAATGCCATTGGCAAATATTATTCGTTCATTCATTCTATGGACTTATATAGTGCTCCTTCAAAAAGTCCACTCAGGAGCACTCCCAGCCCAGCCACGGGAAAAGCAAAAAAGACGAGTTTTATTCCAGATGGACGGCCCTACAACAGAGGAAGCTCGGCGTTCTCTGGCCGCTAAGCAAACCCGTGAAATTACAAGGAGTTGCCCCATCATGGCAGAGCGAAGAGGGTGGTATGCTTCAACATCCGAGACAGAGTAATGTAACAAAACAGCGGCCAGTCAAACACATTTATATAGCACCGTTTAACAGCTACCTAATTTATATCCCATACGTTACACACACACACATATGCAAACACATGTGCGCAAACACATGTGCACACACACAAACACACACCAATATAAATATGCTAGTTCATTTATGTATTCGCAGCACATATAAATATATATGCTAGTCCACATACATACATACATATATGTATATATGCATGTATAATATATATAATATATATAATTATATTCTATATATATGTACGATATATATGCATATGTTCAGGTTCATTGTTCACACGGCATTAACATATATATATATAAAACGATTCTCAAGGTTCTACGTGCATGAGAGTGCCGCACAACACACGTTTTCCCAATTGCCTCTATCACGTAAACATCGAGTCCTGATTCCATGACACAGACGCAGAAATTGTGCCGAATTGTTCGATTACGCATCAGGGAGATGGGGGAGGGTGTGTGCGGGAGCAGGAAGATGAGTAGGAAACGAGGGGAGTCCAAAGCGAGCGACGAAGAATTGGAAAGTCGAGGAGCACCGAACGAGCGAGCAGTCGAGTGGCGAGTAATCAAGCGAGCAGATTCTTGATTGCCTTTGGCGTCGTGTCGTCGTTCAGATGCTTCGTCGTGTATCTATGATCGAACACAACAACGTAAACATGTAAGATCTTGTAATTAAATATAATTAATTAAAAGTAAATTAAATTGAGCTAATTGTAATTAAATGTGTAGCTGTAAATGTGTAAATGCAAAAATGAAATTAAATGTGTAGCTGTAAATGTGTGAATGTAAGCATAAGATTGTAAATAAATGTGCAGCTGTAAATGTGTAAATGCAAAAATGAAATTAAATGTGTAGCTGTAAATGTGTGAATGTAAGCATAAGATTGTAAATAAATGTGCAGCTGTAAATGTGTAAATGCAAAAATGTAATTAAATATGTAGCTGTAAATGTGTGAACGTAAGCGTAAGATTGTAATTAAATTATAAGCCGTAGAAGTGTAAGTGCAAAAATGAAATTAAATGAGTAGTTCTAAATGTGTAAACATAAGATTGTAATTCAATTCTTAGCCGTCAATGTGTAAATGTGCAAACTGTAATTAATTGTGCAGCTGTAAATGTGTACATAAAAAATGTAATCAAATGTGTGGCTGAAAATGTGTAAATTAAAAACTGAAATCAAATGAATAGCTGTAAAAATGTAAAGTAAAGAAATGAAAATGCTCTTACCGCAATGCATTCACAAGGCATTCCACTTTTCCCGACTTTTCCTTCAAAACTTTGATTGAATTCTTCATCTGAAAATAGATTTAAACAAGTCTTCAATCACCTAACAAAATTTTCCATCAATCCAACTTCTATTTAAATAAGAATTATTAATTTTGAACTTTGAATCAGAATCAATCCATGAAAATTGAGCCTTCTCTGTGCTTTACCCATTGGTCTGGAATGGCCATCCAACTTCTATTTGAATCAGAATCATTTGTCATCAATCCAACTTCAAATTTTGAATTATTTTTCAGCAATCTAGCCGCAAATTTAAGCCAAAGGTTAAATTGTGACGTAAATTAGCCAACTCCTTGAAAGTACAGAGACAATGTACGGGATACCAGACAACAACATTTGTCATCATTGATACGGAATAATTTATATTAACTAATCAAGTTATTGGATTGATTAATGTCTAACAACTTGGTGATACTTGAGATGCTTTGTGTAATTTTTGTTCCTGACTTGGTGTGCTTGTTGTTGTTACAAACGGACCAATAAATTGATTGATTTGATTTTTAAAAATTATTAAAGAAATTATGGACAGTCAAAAAATAAAATAGAGAAAAACATGAAAAAGAGACAAAAAACCCCAAAACCCGAAATTTGTCAGAGAAAAAAAAAGAGAGAAAAACCCTGCTTCTTACAACTATCGCCAAAACCGCGCCAACGACAATTTAAAACACTAAAGCGATAGATTGGCATCGGGAACGGTACACGTACGTCTATGTTCGAGGTCTTGACGAAGGCTCCAACGGGATGAACGTGGTCGTAGAGTATGATGACACCGACCATAACACGTAGGCAGAACATGGCCGTCTCTTCGGAACCAATTTTTGAACGGTAATTCCTACGAAGAGAACAAAAACAACATTGGGAAGATGGTTAGAAACGAAAAATACAAACAGAGATGGACAGACAGACAGACAAACGAACAGACAGAAGCAGATAGCATGACAAAGACACTGCTGCACACACAAAGAAAGAGACACTTATGCAAACACTCATAAAGGCAGAGCAGAAAGTGGAAGTGACAGAGAGTGAGAGACAACGTAATGGAGAGGGAGTGAAAGACAGAGCGACAGACAGGCAGACACATCCACAGAGAAACACAGACACATATAAAAGCAGACAGAAATAGACGGGATCACATTGAAGCAGATATAGAAATATAGAGAAGAGACAGACAGACAGACAGACAGACAGACAGACAGACATACACAGACAGAGAGGCAGATGAACAGACAGACAGACAGACAGACAGACAAAGAGACAGAATGACCCTGTATAGGGACAGACAGACATAGAGACAGAAAGAAAGACAGACAGGCAGATGAAGAAGAGCAAACAGAAGACTTAAAGCAAAACACAGAAGACAGACAAACAAGGCTGCGTAATGCTTACGGATTTTCTATCATGACGCGGCAGATGGATGCCATTGTACTAAGACAATCCGTCGTATTCTCAATCGGAAGTTCTTTGTTCTACGCAAACAAAAGAAACAAACTCAGTAATAGCAGTCTTCTAGACAAATCACACACGCACGCGCACATGCACAATTGTTTGGGCGCTTCGGCGTAAAACTCTGATGCAGTGTCCACTCTGTAGTCGGGAGCGCCTCTGAGTTTAAAGATTGAAGAGACGCAAAAGAAATTGAGAAATAAAAAAATTCAAGATTATGATTATGAAAAAAAGTTTAGTAAGCGATTCTATTGTAAGCTAAGATTTCTTTGGGGGGGTCCGGCAGAGTAATGGTTAACACGCTGGCCAAGAGTGCGAGAGGTAGCAGGTTCGAGCCCCCGTTGGGCGGATTTGATTTGCAGGCTGCTATTAGCGCTGAGCAATTGCAAAGCTGTCTGCTCAGTTGGTAGTTAAGTTTAATTAAGATTACTGCATAACTTGTAAATGTAAAGCGCAGTGAGTCTTGCAGGCGTTTCAATAAAGAAAAGATATTATTATTATTATTATTAAGACCAACGAACCTCCGTAACAAATTTGCACGTTGTGTCGCTGAGCACCTTCAACATCGGCGTCGCGTCTGCGTAGAACAGCGACATACGATTGGCCATCGCGTCGCTCACGTCGAAGTTCGTCTGATGGATATCCTGCCAACGCGAAACAATACAACGAGAAATACAATAGAAGTAGAAGAACGAGTGAGAGTTCTGGCACAATCTAGGTCAAGCGTCATTAATATGCATGCCACCAACCAATAGGAAGCGTCCTTCATCTAATAACAGAATAAAATTTAGAAGTGAGCACACAGATCATCCTTCCGGCAGATGGCTGGATGAAAACGTCTGGTTCCCCGCTCGGCACTGCTATTAGACAGCGTGGGGCGCGGTGATGTAGTCGTTGCCTTAGAGCCGGAAGGTTCTAGGTTCGAATCCAACTCGCCGCATAAGGACCTTGGGCCAGTCCTTCACTCACAATTGCTCAGTGCCTCGGGGTGAAACTCTGATGCAGTGTCCGCTCTGCATTCGGGAGCGCCTCTGAGTAGAGAGAGCTTGAAGGGGCGCTATAACAAGTGCACATACAAACAAAGAGACATTCATTCTCGGTTGCTGGTCTTACAACCTGGAATGGCCTCCTTGTTATGCTGCACTTATTACCCATGGGTCAGTCCACTCAGTTCCTTGAGAATCCCAAAACTGACCTATTTAGCTGTGGTTGGACTGAAAGTGTGCTTCTGAGTAGTCTACCTTGAAAAGAAGCTATATAAAATCTCCTAAATAATAATAATAATACAATAGAAATATTGTATTATTTGGTGCCCTTTAAAGGAACTTTCTCTTCAAACCCTGAAGACGAGGCCTGACAATTTCGGACTGGTTTTATAACAGTAGTTAAGAGATAAGTCCCTGAGGATCCTAAATACCTCGGGGCAAAAAAAATAATAATGGCAAAATAGTTGTAAGACAGAAAGCGTTGAAAAGACAACGTGTCATCATCACCTCGCCAGACATCTTCATCCGACTCAAAGTCCTGCGGTAGTAACTGAAGTCATTCTGAATGGCTGGATTGGTCATCTGAGCAAAAAAAACACAGACAACATCATCATTAATGAATTGTTAATTATAACTAATACACTATAGCAATAGTATGACATCTTAGTTTCATCATTCTGTTGCATTTATATTATCATTATTCATTATTATTATTATTATTATTATTTTATTTATTTATTTTATTTTATTTATTTTTTTTTAAAGCGCCCCGAGGTATTTAGGATCCCTCAGGGACTTATTATTATTATTATTATTATTATTACAAAAGCAACAGCGTAACAGGGTTGGGCCCCGATGTCCGGCATACATGCAACTGCCTACATTGATAGGCCTCAACTATTTAGATCATTGAAGCATACAAGTTATTAAATTAAACAGAGAATGAGAGAGTGAGGGTGTTTTTTTTAAAAGCAAAACTGATCCCTAAGTTTGATATCAGTCTGATCCCTAAGTTTGATATCAGTCCTACAATATAAGTGGAAGAGTCAACTATGAGTCAACAATTCAGAATAAAGAGGTCGAGACTAACTTTGAGATCGTCGAACTTAAGCGTAAAATCGAGAATCTCAGCGAACTGTTTGAAGAGCGCCTGCTGTGTTTCGAGATGTTGACGCGGTGTCATATCGTTCGAACAGAGAACGCTCAACAGATTCGGTACGGTCGTTTCTGTGTTCAAGTAATACACGAAAAGAAAACAACGAACGATATAATTTAACGCTACATTCATACACTGATAAGAAAACATTTTATGTTATGTTTCATGTTATGAAACAACTCATGGATCTCATTCGTTTTCTAGTGGTAGCTTCAGATTAACAACACTGCGTATATTGTATTGTATTTAAACATTTATAAAGCGCCTCTAGTAGGGTGAACCGTTCAGAGGTATATGTATGCTTGTATGTATGCTTGTATGTATGCTTGTATGTATGTATGTATGTATGTATGTATGTATGTATGTATGTATGTATGTATGTATGTATGTATGTTTGTATGTATGTATGTTTGTTTGTATTTATGTATGTATGTATGTTTGTATGTATGTATGTATATATGTTTGTATGTATGTATATTTGTATGTATGTATGTATGTGTGTGTGTGTGTGTGTATGTTTGTTTGTATGTATGTATGTATCTTTGTTTGTATGTGCACTTGTTATAAGCGCCCCTTCAAGCTTTCTACTCCCGACTACAGCGCGGACACTGCATCAGAGTTTGACACCGAAGCGCTGAGCAATTGCGAGTGAAGGACTTGCAAGGCCCCTATACGCAGCGGCTTGAGGTGGATTCAAATCTGCAACCCTTCGGCTGCTAGGCAACAAACATACCCACTACACCACCCCCGCGTCCCACAATAACAAAGATCATTAGCGGCGTCCCCCCTCTTTTATCCAGGCTTGGGACTGGCACTGGCAGAGTGCAAACAATGGCGGAGTTATTCATTCTCTAAGATCTGTCTCCTCTTTCTATGCATGACGTCCATAATCCACGCGTTTGTCTGAACATCCAGAATTGATGAATTGTTGCAAGTCTTTTCTTATTGGTCTTCCCGGGGTCTATCACCTATTCAATCTATCACCTATTCAATCTATCACTTATTCAATCTATCACCTATTCAATCTATCGCTAATGCTGCTGCTGCTACTCGATTGTTTGCTCGCCTTCCTAAATACTCTCATATATCATCGTTTATGGTCAACCAAATGCACTGGCTTCCTGTCTCTCTGCCTCTCTCTCTCTCTCTGCCCACATCCAATTTAAAGTACCAGGTCTTGGCCCAAAATATCTCAGTGATCTCATTAGTTCTCCTCTTTCTGCATATTTTCATCGCTCTCTCCATTCTCTGAACAGGGCTGACTTGTTTGTTGCACAAGCTAGGACCACCATTGCTCAAACTCAATCCCTTACCATCATTGGGTCCTTCTTACGGAATTCTCTTCCCTCCACTATGCGTCGGACTCTCCTTTCTACAAATCTCTCTCCTGTTTAGACCCATTTTTTTCTTTCGGGGTTCTTGCACTGAGAGCGCCATGACTGTGAGCGGCATGACTGTGAGCGGCGCTATAGAAGTGACTAATCAGCAGTAATTACATCACATTACGCGAACGTAAAAATATGTAGCACCACCAGGGCTTAAAGTGTGTCAGGACGGTCATGGACGGAGTCCAGGCACTTATTTTCAAATCTCTATGCCGTCCTGCCACTTATTTGGCCAGCACACCTGAAAATGTACGGGGCGTCCTGGCGTCTTTTGGAAAGGTAAGGGGCGTCCAGGCACTTCTTTTTTACACGCTTAGCACTGAGCACCACTCACAATGGCATTGCTGAGTGCTGACCACAAAGCAAGTGCTATTGCTAAAAAAAAACGAAATGCAAAATTCCCTTACCTAGAGCTATGGAATACTCGTAATATTTCTTGAGTTGTGATACCAGCGGCACGACTGTTCCCCACGCCTTCTCCTGGAAGTTCTCCGCTTTCGGATTGGAAATCGCCTGCAACAAAAACGCACCCATTGCTGCACACCGACATGGTCCGATATCGTCGTCGACAGAAAACCGCACCCACAAAATATGATATTTTAGCAGAACGTCATCAACAAAGAAACGCACATAGAAAATGACAAAGAATGACACACAGAAAGGGAGCTAGGCAGACAGGAAGGTAGACATGCACAAACAAACCGCATACACAATCTATTAAACACAGAAGCACACACACACACACACACACGCACAAACACACTATCAAACACGCAAACAAACTATCACACAGAGAAACACACAAGTGTACGCTCACACACATTCACACACGAACAAACACACACAGAAACAAACATACAACCACACACACACACACACACACACACACACAACCACACACAAACAAACACACACACACACAAAAACAAACGGTCAATCGCCTACGCTTGAGTAGAACGGGGCCGCCAATCTGCATTATTTATCGACTTGCAAGCAGCGATCATCCCACAGCAAGCAACACACCCAACCCCCGTCCCTCCCACACCCATCCCCCTACTTTCCCTTTCCCACTTCCACAATTGCCAAAGAACGGCCAACCATCTCTCTCTACCTACACAAGTCGTCCAGATAATCCTTTCCACTTTGGCATCGTAAGGATGGAGGAGGATGAGGAGGATGGATGGGAAAGGCATTTAATTAGCAATTAACCAGCTTATCCACCTTCGTCTGTCTGTGTCTGTCTGTCTGTCTGTCTGTCTCTTGATGTATATGTGCATGTCAGTGTGTCTGTCCTGCTCCGCGGCGCTGAGTGGCTATCTCAACTTGAGACTTATTCTAATTGCTCATCCAGCATAGTGTGTGTGTGTGTCTGTGTGTGTGTGTCTGTGTGTGGGTCTCTCCCTGTTTCTCTCTGTGTCCGTCTCTCTCCCTGTTTCTGTCTGTCTGTCTGTCTCTCTCCCTGTTTCTCTCTGTCTGTCTGTCGCTCTCCTTGCATCACTGTTTCTCTGTCTCTCTGTCTGTCTGTCTGTCTCTATCTCGTCCGTCTTCCTCACCCTCCCTCCCTCCCTCCCTCCCTCCCTCCCTCCCTCCCTCCCTCCCTCCCTCCCTCCCTCCCTCCCTCCCTCCCTCCCTCCCTCCCTCCCTCCCTCCCTCCCTCCCTCCCTCCCTCCCTCCCTCCCTCCCTCTCTTTTCCACAGCATTTCCCTCCACTCTATCAATCATACTGAAATGCCTTCCCCTCCACTCTCAATACAAACCCTGCCACATCACAGTCCAGCTTGCTATGCAGCCCCTCTTTGGAGCAGTCCATTGGTCCCGGGTATTATACACATCTATCCGGAAACACTATGGACATCGCCTTAAAGATCTAGTGTAATGGTGATAGCGCAAGCAACAGCTAAGAAACACCTCAGCTAATGGACCACACCACATCACACCACATCACACCACACCAACAACAACCGACTCTGACACCACAACACCACAGATAATCATTAACACCACAGATAATCATTAACACCACAGATAATCATTGACACCACAGATAATCATTGACACCACAGATAATCATTGACACCACAGATAATCATTGACACCACAGATATTATAAATCATCCATAACAAATACTCTCAAATAGAAATGGTTCATATGCAAACTCACACACACTCACGCACATTATATATATTATGCATTTATATATAATGTATATATATGATGCATATATATATATATATATACACACATATATAATACACACATATATATATATATATATATATATGCACTTATAAAATATATACACACAATTAAGCAAATGTAAATAAATACATAGCACTACACTTTCTCATGAATATAATTTTATATGCATGCAACTACAAAGACTCATCATCCTGTGAAAATGAGTAGAAAAGATCAACAAAATGCAAATTACAATTTCATGCATGCATGATATAGCGCCTCTTCAAGATTTCTACTCTGAGGCGCTCCCGTCTACAGCAGGACACTGAATCGGAGTTTCACGCCGAATCGCACGCGCAATTGGGAGTGAAGGACTTGCTCAGGGTCTCTAGGCGGCATTTAATATATCTTTATTTATATATATATAATTTTATATATATACACATATACGTATTATTCACACACACATATATATATATATATATATTTTCAATTGGCTTATTGTTCCCAGTTCAAACAATGGGCATATGACAATTACACATCAAACAGAGAAACAACAGAAAGACCCAGAACGGACAAGGGCCCCGCTTATCTATATAATAATTAACCAATAACCATGTACCATAAAACATGTGAATATATATATATACACACATCCATAAATAGAAATATATATATACACATATAAATATATATATATGCAATCACAAACGCATATACAGATACACAAAGATAAATATATACATCCCTAAAATATACATAATATCCACGAATGAATCCATACACACCCATATACATAAATTATGTGGTTCACATATACATATATAATAATCATGCATATACTTGCATATATATATTCATCATTATATACATACAATGAATAAGTATAGGCACAAACAGAGAAACTGGGTGAGTCATGTCCGACCAAAGGGACTTTAGTTTCTGTGCAAGTACACATGGCCCCACAACCACCACCACCACCACCACCACGTGCATACAGCTGGTGAGTAGGAAGTAAAAGCCGCCCCTTATTATTAAACCGAATTCATGATTAACGGAGGGACGGAGAAAGATACATACTGAGAGAGACATACAGACAGATACAGAGACAAACACACACAGACATACAGATAGACAGGCATACATACAGACACATGGAGACAGAGAGTGACATATACAGACCGAGACACAGACAAAGACAGAAAGATAGAGAGACAGACAGACTCAGAGAGAAACACAGACATACATACATACATAGACAGATATACAGATAGACAGACATACAGTGTGCAAAGCAAGCTAATGAATATGCCAGACGTACGTCCGACCTGCCAATGGAGAGAAAGCTCACGGGTTCGCAATTCTCCAGAGTCATTCCACATTCGCAACGCCACGTTCTGTTTTGCTACGATCTCACATGGATGAAGGATATCATGGATGGATGATATCATGGATGGATGGATAACATGAATGGATGGAAAGCTGTTGAGCCGAGGTGTCTATGGCTTTTAATGGCTAGTCAGTGGTCATATTTTCTGGCAAGTGGCCAGCCATGGTGCCGAAAGCCCCAGGGAAAATGTGGTAGGAGTCTAGGTGAGACCTCCCCAGAATTTTTATAACAAAAGTGAATCTTAAAAGCTGCATTTTAGGCATAAGAAAAGCCTGAATTTCTTTCTACATCATCCGAAACGTTTATATCAGAGTGTCAATTTAGGAAAATTGAGTGTATGTCCTTGTATGTATGTATGTATGTATGTATGTATGTATGTATGTATGTATGTATGTATGTATGTATGTATGTATGTATGTATGTATGTATGTACATGTATGTATGCACATGTATGTATGTATGCACATATATGCCTGTAAAAATGCATAAAAATGCTGGGCTGCTTCCTGCTGTAATACGAAATGCCAGTCACATCCTGAGAAGCCTCTTCGCACTTCTAATAAAAACCACTTAAGTTATAACTTACGCCCTAGAAGACCACACTTTATTCTGAGGACCATATTTGTCGGTCGTCAACGACATTGTTCTGTTCACATTAATTTCAATTGCTTCTATTCAATGTGTCTCGACATGTAACTGGTTGCGGTGGTGTGTCACCCGGAGTTGTCTCATTTTTTAAAAACACACAAAGATCATGTTACGCATCTATGTAAGTGCATGTAAACAATCAGGCATTTTGTGTGTGTGTGTGTGTGTGTGTGTGTGTGTGTGTGTGTGTGTGTGTGTGTGTTATACATGTGTGTACGAGTACGACGTACGTATATAATTTTAAAGTGCACATCCACACGACAAACGCAAAGTGCCTCCCACTCACTAAGGTGCTTCGCTACAACCCGGCACCCGTTCCTCACCGAACAGGAACCAACAATACCCACACACACCCTCCCCACCCAAACCACCAATCATTGTTTCCCGTCTTCTATTGTGTTTCATCGATATATACTGATCCGTGTTTACATGTCACTATAAACAAACCGATTCATTCGACTCACAAGCATTCATCCACCTGTCGACTGTTTCCGACAACAATTTTCAATCGACAACAAACAAAACATCGTCGTCGTCAACAACAGAATGGACGACGTTCATTCGTCGGCGGACATGACGTCATGTCACGACGCACGTCATAAGGCGTCACATGACGTACGTCATGGAGTGTAACGGCGTCACATGACGCACGTCACGGGTAGGAACTGCATCACACGACGCTCGTTAAGGGGCGAAATTGTATCACATGATGCACATTGCACGCCATGGGGAGAAACTGCAACACATGACACATGTTAAGGGGCGGAACTGCATCACATGACGCACGTCATTGGGCGGAACTGCATCACATGACACACGTCAAGGGGCGGAACCGCATAACATGGCGTACGTAAAGGGGTGGAATTGCATCACATGACACACGTCAAGGGTGGAACTGCATCACATGACGCACGTCATGGGGCGGAACCGCGTCAGATGACGCACGTCACGAGGCGGAACACACCAGGAAAGCGTCATAAAAACGTCTGAAGCGTTTCATCAGCGTATCGCGATGTCGGATCGATATTTAGAGTAAGGACAACTTGACCGTCTTTGCTCCGAACGATTTCCCCGACCGCAAGAGGGCGATACTGATGTTGATGCCGCTGCTGCTACGGTTGTTTGTAATTGGACCACGTATATATACAATGTATATTATTAGACATGTACGACTACGATCTATTATACGTACAACGTCAAGACTGAGAAGGGCATTGGAAACATCTGATCTGATTGAAGCTGACTATTATTAATACGAAGTGACTAGCGGACCTCCAAGCGGCCGTCGAATCTCAAATACTAGCGGACCCCCAGTCACGTGTAACCTGTCACATGACGAGTCTTGATTCTTGAATATTGTTACAATGGCGGCAGTTACCGATAGTTGGTTTTATGTCGGACAAAAGTTTTCTTGTTTTAATGACTTAGAAAATTACTAGAAACAGAGTAAGCAACCAATTTTTTTCGTGAGTGTTGGTTAGGTTCAGGTTAGGCGTCGTGAGGGTCGGTTAGGGTTAGTTTTAGGGTTTGTTTAGCCATTAGAAACTCTTGTGGATTGGTGTAAATAGAAAGCCTGGCGGCTTGCTAGTATTCAGTATTGGACGGCCGCCAGTCATGTGACAGGTTACACGTGACTTGGCGGTCCGCTAGTATTTGAGATTCGACGGCCGCTTGGAGGTCCGCTAGTCACAGCCTTATTAATATTATGAAGACAAACAGACGGACGGACAGAAAGTAAACACGACAACTCACACATACATATATGTATCGAAGCATACACTAACGCATATATACACACGTACAAACAAGTGTGTGTACATATATACATTTATATACGACATAATATTATATACAACATAATTTAATGTACAACGATATATATATATATATATATATATATATATATATATATATATAACACAACGATATATACACTGTATATATATGCACATACGATATAATTATATATATACAATATGTACAACGATATACAAGTACATTATATATATATATATATGTGTATATATATACGAAATATTTCATGTAATAAGAAGTGGTGCGTAAAGATTATTTACGTCATAGGTCAGAGGTTAGACATGCGTGTAGCGACCATTTGAGCTGATGATGCTGCTGCTGCTGCTGATGATGATGGTGGTGATGCTGATGGTGGTGATGATGTTTTGGTTGCAGAGGTTGGCGTTTGCCTTCAGCCGTTGTAGTCTAGGCTTGGGATCTGAAAATTTCACTGTTAGAAGCAAATCATGTAACAATTTGCTAACCAGTGTTTTTAGACTAATTTGACCCTCCTGAAAACGAAAATCGCGGTTAGCAAGCTGGATTTTTGGCCGTTCAATGGGAAAACAAGATGGCGGACAAAATGGCTGCCAATTGCTTCAAATGGCTATAAGTAAAATATTGTATGTGATAGGAACACGGTTTTAGACTCTAAATTAAGACTATAAGGTTCAAGGAATGCAATGGAATCAAAGACATATATGTAGCACTGCACGAAAACCAAAATGGCGGACAAAATGGCGGCCAGAATCTTAAAATGGCTATAAATGAAGCTATGAATGCAATAGAAATATGATTTCAGAGTCTAAATCAACATTTTCGAGGTCAAGGAATGCGATGGAAGCAAGATCACACATCTAGCACTGCACTAAAAACCAATATGGCGGACAAAATGGCGGCCAGAATCTTAAAATGGCTATAGGTGAAGTCATGTATGCAATGGAATCATAATTTTAGGGTCTAAGTCAACATTTTCGAGGTCAAGGAATATGATGGAACCAAGGTTACATATGTAGCACTGCATGAAAACCAAAATGGCGGACAAAATGGCGACCAGAATCCTAAAATGGCCTCGATTGAAGTCACATATGCAATCGGAATTTGATTCCAGTTGATCAGGTCTTTGCCAGATGGCATCTGGGGCCTGTGCTGTGAAATTTATCTACAATGTTCCCTTATATGGCCACATGTGATCATTCAAATTATCACAATTCCGTCAGTAAGTCTTAAACCAAGGAGCGTTCTTCAAAAGAACACAGACGAAGTTATCATGCAGCACCTTATCACAGCGTACCATGGATTTGGCATCAATATCGTGCCATGAGCTTCTCTCAAAACCAGTGCATTGTATGCTTTCTGTAAAGTAATTTGTCCAGTCAGTAACGTTTTAACAAAGGCGTAGCATCTATTTATTTAGAATACTTTATTTAGGGCTTCTTCAAGGTAGGCTACTCGGTATAACTCCTGACCTAACCACGACTAAATAGGACAGTTTTTAGATTCTCAAGGAACGGAGTGGAGTGACCCACGGACAATAATTGCTGTGAAATGGGTGGACATTTCAGGTTGTGGAATGTGGTTCCAACCAGCCACAGAGAATGAACGCTGCTGTCGAATAGCAGAAGCTCAGCTTGATCCGCCAGCCGAATAGTGGATTAACGCTGGACACCCGTGTTGGATAATAGTGTTCTTGCAGACATAGTTGGGCTAGTCCATAAAAGCACCGCCTAACCAAAGACACGGACCCTGTAGGCAATATGCCTCGGGAAATGGAGTCAATGCAAGACATCTGCATATAATATGAGACATGACAAAAATTGCGATATGCCCAATAAATCGTGTCGCAATACTTATGATCCGTTCCAGGTAAATTATTGATGGACAAGCAATGGTACAAGCAATAGGGACCCTCCAAAGGCAAAGACATGTGTGACCTGGCAGATACAATGGCTGCCCATGTAAAGGTACTTTCGATTGGCTACAAGAGTGCCAATAATTATTGTCTTGGATAGGTTCTGAACTTGGACATTGCTTATAAAAAAGTGGAACCATTCAGAAATGGTCGAGTACGACCACAACTTCGTCACTGTGTAGAGTCTTGAAATAGCGGTAGGGCCTACTCCTTTGTCGGAAAATTGGCTGAATGTTCTTGGTATGCCTGAAAGCGAAGCTGATCTAGCTTCATTCCGGCCCATTCATGGGCGTGCGGTAGAAGAAGAAAGTAGTCTTTACCAGTGTGGCCTGGCATTGGTCCTGCGTCACAGTCATACAATTATAGAGTTTGTCAACTGCAAATCATGCGAAGTTTACAAGCGTAGCATCGAGCCCTATTGCTATGGAAATGTGATCTTGCCATGTACACTTACGTACAATTGCATGAACAGCAACAATTACTGAATTAACTCTACCCTGCATGTATACTGTTTAGCACAGTAAAGCCATGAAACATTGTAACAATTGATAGGACATGTAATGAAAATTGAAGCATGAATAATGTGCCAGCAATAGTTAATGTGCAGTGCAATCATAAGCTACTAAAATATTTCCACTAGACAATTTCACTACATTAAGCTCAATGGTATGTATATAGAAGATATGATGTAACTTTCTTGGGATTATATGACCAAGAAAACACCAATCCAATCTAAAATCATATCTCTATCACATACATTCAATACATCATCTATAGCCAGTCAAAGCTTTCGCCCACTATTTTAGTTTTGTGGCAGTGTCACAAAATAATAAATTATATTAGGCCTATGTGCCTTTAATTAAATCACAATCCTTGACACGAATATTTTTTAATTACATTCCGGATTCATATTTCTATTAAATATACAGAACTTCACTAATAGCCAATTCAAGGATCTGGCCGCCATTTTGTCCACCACTTTGGCTTACTTGCATTGCTACATAATTAATATGTGACATTGATTCCGTCGCATTCTTTCAGCTCGAAAATGTTGACTTAGACCCTAAAATCATGATTCCATTGAATACATGACTTCACCCATATCCATTGTAAAATTATGGCCGGTCATTATATCCGCCATTTTGGTTTTCAGTGCGGTGCTACTTATGTTACCTTGCTTCCATCGCATTCCTTGACCTCGAAAATGTTGATTTATACTCTGAAATCATATTTCTACTGCATACATAACTCCATTTGCAGCCATTTAAGCTTCTGACCGCCATTTTGTCCGCCATTTTGGTTTTCGTGCAGTGCTACATATGTAACTTTGGTTCCATCATATTCCTTGACCTCGAAAATGTTGACTTAGACCCTAAAATTATGATTCCATTGCATACATGACTTCACCTATAGCCATTTTAAGATTCTGGCAGCCATTTTGTCCGCCATTTTGGTTTTTAGTGCAGTGCTAGATGTGTGATCTTGCTTTCATCGCATTCCTTGACCTCTAAAATGTTGATTTAGACTCTGAAATCATATTTCTATTGCATTCATAGCTTCATTTATAGCCATTTTAAGATTCTGGCCGCCATTTTGTCCGCCATTTTGGTTTTTGTGCAGTGCTACATATATGTCTTTGATTCCATTGCATTCCTTGAACCTTATAGTCTTAATTTAGAGTCTAAAACCGTGTTCCTATCACATACAATATTTTACTTATAGCCATTTGAAGCAATTGGCAGCCATTTTGTCCGCCATCTTGTTTTCCCATTGAACGGCCAAAAATCCAGCTTGCTAACCGCGATTTTCGTTTTCAGGAGGGTCAAATTAGTCTAAAAACACCGGTTAGCAAATTGTTACATGATTTGCTTCTAACAGTGATTTCTAGAGCCCTTTTGAAATTCCAAGCCTAGACTATTGATGGTGCTGCGCCATTTCGCCCGTGAGTCAGCGGTGAGCCCTGCTGAGCCTACCGGGGCCCGTTGATGATGATTAAGGCGGTCGGCAGCAGCGCGTTATCGAGTTAGGAAGAGAAGTGGGAAGCCATAGGAACTCAAGAAGTGGAGCAGAGTGTTATGGAGGAGGCAGGAAGAAGAAGAAGAAGAAGAGGAGGATGAAGAAGAGGATGAATAGAAGGAGAAGGAGGAGAAAGAGGAGAAGGAGGAGAAGGAGGAAGGCAAGGAGTAGGAATGGAAGAGAATAAGGAGGAAGAAGTTGAAAACGGAATTAGGGGAAATGGAAAATGAGGAAATGGAAAATGGAAATGGAAAAGAGAAATTGGAAATGGAAAAGAGAAATGGAAAAAAGAGAGAGGATGAGGAAGTGAAGAAGGAAGGAGGATATGGCACCAGAAGGAAGAATATAAAATATCAGATGCAGGAAGAAAGAGACAAGCAGAGGGAACAATGATTATTGTCATGGAGGAAAGATGGAAAATGAGAATAAGGCAGAGAAGAAAGCGGGAGGTATACAACGGGAAAGAGAAGGAAGCAGAGGAGGAGAGAAGGTTGGAACAGAGAAGAAGTGAGAAGAAACACATGAGAAGGAAGAAAAAGGATAAAAACATAAAAAATAAGAGAAGAAAAGGTCGAAGTGAGAATTCGAATCATCACCACCCAAACATCACCCGGCACAGTGCACACCCATTGGCGTAGTTGGGGGTCATAACCCCTGGAGATAAAATTATTTCCCAATTTAAACAGAAACAAATCCTGCCCATTGAAAAAAATCCGAAACGGAAAATCCCCCCCCCACACAATTTTCTCCTGGCTACTCCCATGTGTACACCCCTTCCCAGCCAAACCCTCTGACATTCCACTCCACCCAAGCAATAGCAACAACCCTCTCCAGTTTCCCAGGAAATGCACGCCCGACAAGGTACAGCCTATGCCGATGGAATTCCTATCATGCTTCACATACCTCACAAGACGGACGGACGGACGGATGGATGGATGGATGAATGACCTGGCAATGGGAAGTCATTTTCAGACGCCTCTCCCTCTTTTCCCTTCCCCTTCCCAGGCCCCGGATAAGATAAGATCCCTCGAAGCACACAAGCACTTCCGCTCCCCCTCCCCGTTCACAAACAAACAGCCAGACATAAAGACCACATTAACAACTAACGTCTAAATATAACAGACACGGCTAAATATACTGCGCCTCAGATTCAGAGTTCTGCGAGACCTCGCGTGCGTTACAAATTTAATTAAATGTTTAATAATTAATTAATAATGGTAATAAGCCTCATGCATGTGCGCTGGGTATTTTCGTAAATCATGTCAAATGGCTGTAGATCAGCATTATGACTCTAGAGATCGTTAAATGAAATTGATCCATGATAATTAAAAATAATAATATGTACGTACGTATATGTGTATGTAATATGTATGCATTGAATGTATGCATATGCATGCATGCAACCATATGACATCTTTCTCTTTTTCCATGGCTGGGAGCGCCTCTGTATAGGTTTCCTGAAGGGGTGCTACATAAATTTTGTAAACATGAAGTAATGAATATAAATAATAATATTTTTCTTTTCTTATTAGGTGGACAAATAACCTTTTTAACCCCACCCTGTCTATGCCACTGTACGCATGCATATATGGATTCTATTTATGTATGTATGCGGACGTTACAGGGCAGTATGTTAGGGCAGAGTGACTTTGACCTACAAACAGGATGACAGATGCTCATTCATTAATCAATCCCGCATCTTTGTTTCAGCCACATCCGTGTGTGCTCTACGACTAGACATGGCAAGTAGACACTAGACACAGAGCTCCCTCAAATAAATGGGTTGGAGCCAGTCTAGGCCCGCAAGAGGATGGTATCAGTCAGATTGAGTTTATACAAAAATAAGTCAATCACTCAACAAGAAAATCAATCAATCAATAATTCAGTCAATCAACCAATCAATAAATCAACCAACCAATCACTATGTCAATCAAGAAGTTAGTCAATCAAGCAATCAACCAACCAACCAATCAATAAATCAATCAATGAGTCAATCAATCAATAAGACAATCAATCAACCAATCAATATGTAAATCAACAAGTTAGTCAATCAATCAATCAAGTAATAAATAAATCAATCAATAAGACAATCAATCAATCAATAAGTCACCCAATTACGGTACTACATTGTAAGACATTGCACCGCAAACTGATCACCAGGCAAATAGTAGAGACGCATATTATTTCACAAAACGGCAGAAATCCATTTCAAGCAGACTTTACATTACAATACGTTACTGTAGCACACAAGTTGAGTGAGTTAACATTTGCTTACATCTCTGATTTCATTTGAAGCGCCTCGATAGACGCTCAGTTCCTGAAGGATTGTGTCGGCCATTTGCAGAACGGTCTGGACCTGAGTCCAAACGGGAAGCTCCAGGTCTGTTGGCTGTGCATCTGTACAGTACATGTATGAAAAGACAAGCTATATCCATGTACTCATGTGCGTGTGTGCGAATATCATATTGATATATTAAATACAATATAATTATGTATCTCTGTACGAGTGCATGGCTTTGTATGTATCTATAATCATCTGTATATGCGTCAAAGTATAATATGGGCATATAAATGCATGTATGTAAGCAAATATATATATATATAAATATAATATATAATAATTTTTATATATCTATGTATTATATATATGTGTGTGTATGTACTTATGAATGTGGGCATTTGTGCATGCCTGCATTCACTGTCACCATAATCATCATAAACCCTCACCACCACCACCACCACCCGTCGACCATCATCTCACAAGTTACTGCCATCAATGCAATACAGTAAACAACAGTAAAGTGCAATTGTAAGGCACAAAAAAATGTTGTGTTTCCGGTAACAGAGCTAAAAAAAATTGGGTAGGTAGGTCGGAAAAATTTTTTATTTTGTAAAATATTTTTATGCAGTGACTATCCGAAAAAGTATACCCCACTAGTCTTTTTTGCACGCTGAAACAAAGTACGTGTTCTAAGCAAGTATAAACTGCCTATTTCCCGACTGTCTGCACCTAAAACTGCTCTAGAAACAGTCCTATTAATTTCATTTTGTTGACGTCTCTTATGTTATGTCAATACAAATGTTTTTTAAAAAAATTAGAAAAAAAATTAAATTTTTTTGGGAAAAAAATGTTTTTTGAATTTTTTTTTTTTAATAAAATTTTTTTACAAAAATATTTGGGTCGCGGCCCTAAAAATGGGTCGGTCGCGTTACCGGAAACACAACACTTTTTTTACGCCTAAACATCCAACACCTCTGTCACCTTCAACCACAACAGCAAACATCATCATCATCACCAATGTCATTGTCATAACCACCAGTCTGCACTGTACCCACAGATCTATTACTAGAATAACTCTCATGTGTGTGTGTGTGTGTGTGTGTGTGTATGTATATGTGTGCATATGCTTGTGTGTGTGTGTCACTTACTTTCGAAGTCGACGAAGATGTCAACACGATTGGGTGAATCGCAATCGCGATTCGTCAGCACTCTCAACAAGTTGCCCATTAGATGACGACGAAGCCAATCTATATATAAACATACACAAACAAACAAAACACAGATATATATATATATATATATATAATTACAAATACGTATGTATGTATGTATGTATGTATGTATGTACGTATGTATGTATGTATGTGCACTTGTTAAAGCGCCCCTTCAAGATTTCTCCTCAGAAGCGCTCCCGACTACAGCGCGGGCACTGCATCGGAGTTTCACGCCGACGGCGTTGAGCAATTGCGAGTGAAGGACTTGCGCAAAGTATGATAATTGTACATAAATACATACACAATTATATACGATTATGCGTATACATACATTTTTATACATTTATATTATAGCCTCTGAAAATACATATATATATATATTTATATATATATATATACGTAATATATTAATAATTATATATCCATTATCCCATACTGAAACATTTTTTAGTCAACTCAGTTTTCTTGCCGTATTAGATTCGGAGTAGTCCTCCCTGAAGAGGTGCTATAGAAATTCCAGAATGAATAAATACATGCATACATATTACATATATGTGGGGCACGGTGGTCTAGTGGTGGCGTCGTTGCCTTGAAGCCAGAAGGTTCGAGGTTCGAATCCACCTTGCCACGTAAGGACCTTGGACAAGTCCTTCACTCACAATTGCTCAGTCCTTCGGCGTGAAACACCGATGCAGTGTCTGCTCTGCATTCGGGAGCGCCTCTGAGTGAGAGAGCTTGAAGGGGCGCTATAACAAGTGCACATACAAACAAATATACACTTATATTTATAATATATAAATATAAATATATAAATATATATATATATATATATATATATACATATTCAGAAGTTGTTTTGGAAATAAACAACTATACAATACACGAGTACGGATCATGGATGCATCGAAAACAAATGGACTTCAGACGATCGTCATGCAGTGGTGCGTAACTACCTTCGCCAACCAATTTCCGGAGTCCACCGAAGACAATTAGCTCAACAAACGAACCAGAACGGTCACCGGAAAAGGCGCTACATAAATCCAAGTCAGCGGATATCCACCCAAACCCACTCTCCCTCCCTCCCCCAAGAACCTCCCGTTCCCCCAAGATCCTCCCGCTCCCCATCTACCTATGACAGATTATACACACGTGTGTATATGTATGGCCGGAGCAAAAGCACCACGCCACATACTGCCGACTGTGAGAATTAAATCGACACAACTGGACACACTAAGAGTATCTATCTATAGGCGCTCATGTCTGGCAAACTCAGAAACAACCGTTACGAACATAATAACAGACGACAAACTAAGAACCGCCTTCGAAGGACGTAATATCAATCGTAATCATAGATCAGTATAGCTCCTCCGTGTGAGGTAGAGACAGAAAAAACAGAAAGGAAAATCAGGAGATAGGAGATAGGTTTGAGAATGATAGATAGAAAGAACAAAGAGAGAGAGACATATAGACAAACATACATACAGACTGTCTGTAAGTACGTTTGTCTGTGTGACTGATGCACAGACAGACAGACACAAAGAGACACAGACAGACACAAAGACATAGACACAGACAGAAGTATATACAGACAGACATGGACACACACACACACACACACAGACAAACACAGACAGGCAAGGCAAGTTGAAGTGACGAAAGAGAAGGACAGAAATAATTATATGATATATGCACACATACATACATACAGACAGACAGATACACACAAACAGGCAGACATACAGACAGACAGACATACAAACAGACAGACAAGAGGCGCCCTCGTCCAATTTCCATATACATGTACATGTAAGTCTTCAGCATTCATCTGCTATAATACGCTGGATAAGAAATCTTCCCAGCGTTTTTGCAAGCAAACAAACTAAACGGAAATTCATACCAGCAGTAAGTACACAGTTATTGATTATACGATTCCCACGTAATTCCTCCTTCCAGCTATATATAGCCAACAGGCTTCTCCGCATCTTCTCCCTCCCCACCCCCTCCCCCATCATTCGTTTCCACTCCTCTTCTCCACACCCCAACCCTCTCCATCCTATCTTTACCCATCTTCGCATCTCATCCATTCGCACGAATCCAAATGCTTTAGGCGTAAAAAAAAATTGTTGTGTTTCCGGTAACGCGACCGACCCATTTTTAGGGCCGCGACCCAAATATTTTTGTAAAAATTTTTTATTAAAAAAAATATTTTTGCCCAAAAAAATTTTTTTTTTCAAAAAAAAATTTAATTTAAAATTTAAAAAAAAACAAACATTTGTATTGACATAACATAAGAGACGTCAACAAAATGAAATTAATAGGACTGTTTGTAGAGCAGTTTTAGGTGCAGACAGTCGGGAAATAGGCAGTTTATACTTGCTTAGAACACGTACTTTGTTTCAGCGTGCAAAAAAGACTTGTGGGGTATACTTTTTCGGATAGTCACTGCATAAAAATATTTTACAAAATAAAAATATTTTCCGACCTACCTACCCAATTTTTTTTAGCTCTGTTACCGGAAACACAACATATTTTTTTTTGGCCTTATCTCCTATTCGCAACCACTCTCCTATCTTCTTAATATATATCTCTAACCTATCATCTCCTCCCCACGTTTCCTTTCCCCATCTATCCTCTTCTCTCCCTTCTCTACTACTCTCAACCCCCATCATCTCATCTTCTCCATGCCTATCTTCTCCCTGCATTCTCTCCCATTCTCTAACTCAATCCCATCTCTTTTCTCTCCAATTCTCAAACCTTACACCCTATCTCCTCCCATATATCCTCTACTCTCCTCTCTCCCATTCTCAACTCCTATATAATCCCCCATCTTCTCAATACCTATCTCCTCCCCATCCTCTCCAACACTGCACCTCCTCCGTTCCCATCTCCATCTTCTCTCCTGTTTCCATTCTTCTCTCATCCTCTCCACTCCTTCATCTTCAGCGTCCTCTTCTCTGTCCTCCAATCCTCTCCAAACATCCTACATCCTCTATCTCCTTCTCTCCCCCTCTCCCACCCCTCCCATAGTGCAATAATTTCGAAAGGAACAAGAAGAGCTCTGAGGAAGATTTAGGTCGTTACAGGTCGACTAAGAAGATAACAAGAATTGGACCAACATCGAATTCACTGTTTGGACGGACACTTAAGACTTTAAGAGCGTACGAGACTGACAGACAGACACACACAGACAGATAGACACAGACATACTCTTATCCAGGTATGCAGACAGGCAGACAGACACACATATGAACACACAGAGACATACCCACAGAGATAGACAGACAGACAGACAGAGGCAAACAGACAGGCAGACATGCACAGATATGGAAAGATATGGAGACAGATACAGACAGACCGGGATAGCCAAAACATGCACAGAGAAGGACGAAGAAAGATATAGGAATAGAGAGACAGAGATAGAGACAAACGGAAAGAGACTCACACAGCGAGAAAGAGACAGGCAGTTAGATACATAGATATTTACATAGAAGAGAGAGAGACATACAGACAGACAGAGACAGAGAAGCGGCGGTCAATTGGCGATACCTCCCCCAACCCCACCAACCCAACCCCCCATCCCAGCAAAGCTTCTGAACAACCCACTCCTCAATGCCACCAAACTATCTGCCATGATTACCATTCGGAGTCAGGCACAGCACCACCACATCCACCCAATCCATCCCAACCCCATCTACCCCAATCAACATCTAATCGCAGCAGGGTCCTTCAGTTTCTCCTTCTCCCTCCATCTCGGAAGACGACGTTGCTCCAGTTTGTCCTCCTCCATCTCTTCCTCCTCCTCTTCCTCCTCCATCTCCTCCTCCATCTCCTCCTCCTCCTCCATCTCCTCCTCCTCCTCCATCTTCCTCCTCCTCCTCCTCCATCTCCTCCTCCTCCATCTCTTCCTAAGAAGCCCATCCGTCAGATGAAAGCGGTCAGCTGACCAACCGACGTCGTAAGCCGAGATTGAGCAAACAGAGTCGCCAACACTTGATACCCAAGGGCGCCCGTCTTTCTTCAATCTCGTCCTCAATCATTTCAGCCACAAAAACAATATAAAAAATACGAAGCCTACAAGGGTGCCCGAATGTATTCTTGCAGAAGGGGGTCAAACACGATGGTCTGACACTGTAAAATTTGTCAGCAAGGACTCGAAGAATGCAAAGCAGGAAATTAAAAACGTGGGCTTTTTATCATTCTAAGAGGTTTCTAAATGTTAATTTATCCATTTAACCTGCCGTATTGTTTATTGTGAAGAAATTCTTAATAACCCCAAAAGTAGAAGTTTATAAAAAAAATAGGTGTTGATTTTCCCGGGGTGGGGGGCAAGTCCCCTCTCGCCCCTACGAATGGGCGCCCATGCATGCCTAGGTCACTGCTGTAGGCTACATGCAGCCAAAAGAACACATATTTAACAGATCCCATACAACGTATGAATGTTACTTATTTACTTTGACACATAATAATGGTTCTTTGCGGTTTGCTCTGCAGGGCACAGTGTGAGTTATTTTTAAATGAGTTTTGAAATGATCAAGCAGTTGTATATGGTATGCTGTGTTGAACTGGGGGCCTGTTCAGTGTTTATATTAGAGTGTAATTGGTCTTTGACCCTTTTGTATTGCCCTTAAGAGGTCAGCACTTGTAGGCTAATGCTATTGGGTGAACTGTTATAAACTGATTTGTTTGTCGTGATTCATTGAATACTTTCAACCAATTAAATCTATCAACCAGAATATCAGCGCCTTCTTCATTGCCCTCAGACCTGTGATTCAGCAATAATTATATGAATGGTATTATAATTAATTTTTAGGCTGCAGTGCTCGTGTCGAGAAGAACCTTATAAACTCTGTGAAGAAAATGAAGTTATGGCATATCGTACTGTGAAGACATCATGAGAAAAAAGAAGGGAGTCGTTTGGAAAAGGAGATATTCAAGGCACAACAACAGGGTCACGTGTTGCGTGAGAAAGGTAGACCAATAGCGAATTGGATGGATGACATGAGAAAGTGAATTCAAAATGGCCGAACTGATAACTTTAGAGGGTCAAGAAGAGACAGCAATGGAGAAAAATTGTGAATGATGCGATCAACCCTTGCTGTATCGAGGATGTTGAAAACAGAACAGAACATTAATATTACTAAATTATTTATCATCATCACTGCTACTGATACTATCACTATTATAATTATTATTATTATTATTATTTATTGAATTATTACTATTGTTATCATCATCATCAAGAAGAAACTACTATTCAATCAATCAATCAATAAATCCATCGAAGAATCAATCAATCAACCAACCAATCAATAAAAGTGGTTTATTTTGCAATCAAATTTAACAAGTCAGATTGAAACTCATTGGAACTCTATAACAAAAGAGAAATCCTAATGAGATAAAAAAAATCCAGATAACTAGGAACACCAAATAATCAATTGAATTCTTATATATGTGATGGCCTTAACTAATCTGTATCACTTGAATATACAATGATTAAAGAAGAAAGTGACAAAGCATCAAAACGAATCAACAGAAACTGAGAAAAGAAAACAAAGAAAAGGAAACTGAGACAATCGACACTAAATTGAATCAATAAATGATTAAGAAAAAAATAGAACAAAGCTACAAAGCACATAAAGGACCAACGATGTGGGTTAGACCCTTAGACAAGGTCGTTAACATCTTATTAGGCAGGCCTACAGCCCTACATTCTAATTGGAAAGTTGGAAAATGTTTTTAAAATTCAAATGCGGAAGGAGAAATAAGCGTATTTATTTTGCAAGTTTTCCCAAGGTGGTGACTCCAATTAATTTAATAGAAAGAAGTTTATTTGTACGGGCATGAGTATATGGCAATAATTATGAGCTGTTTCTATTGCTATTATCAGTCTCTTTCTTATATAGCATTATGAGGTAAGGTTTGACAGGTGTCTAAATTATTATTATCACAATTATTATTAATATATTGTTATTATTATTATCATTAGTAAAAGCATATACAAAACAAAATAATGATAACTGAACGCATGCTGACTAGGGGTGTGGCTAAAAAGCGCGCTTTATAATTGAACTATACGACATACGATAGGGTCGTTGTTATTAGGCCCCACCAGCCTAATGTCATACATACGACCACCCAATATCAATGTCGTTTAAGATTGGTTGACTATCATCTATATGTGTACAAATTGTACATGGAAAGGATCGTGAAACATATAATCAAACAGATCAATGTAAATTGAACGTGAAATCGAATAGGAAAATGTAAATAGAACGCACGATCAAATATACGCAGTAAATTGAATGCGTAATGAAAAATACAAACACATGAAAATTGACCGTGTAATCAAATACGTAAACAAACGTTAGCTGCTGAGACTAAAAGCAGTCCAGAAAGCTAGACTGAGTGTAATGGCTATTAAGTATTAGCAACTTCATTTCCTTAACCTCGGCATATAAGAGCAAATGGCCAGACCTCTCCCCTGCCGTCCCATGGAGCATAAGTTCAACTTTTACCCTGGAAGGGATCTGAACCCCGACCCCATCCTCCCAAGCGTACCACACTAACCCCTAGACTATTGCTGCAAACTCAAAATACGTAACGGAATTCAATACCTATGTTCTGTTTGCGGCTAAATCCATCGATATAACTCCAGATGTATCCAGGCACACAGTTAAGTAAATCCTCCTCTCTTTCGTTCCACTTCTTCTCTTTTCTGAGGAAATAAATCCGGGTCTGGATTCTGCAGGACTTCCCGCTGAGCTCATCCACACACTACCAATCTCTCTTCGTGTCTGGCCCGATATATACATATACACAGACAGACAGACAGAGGCAAACAGACAGACAGGGAAGGAGACAGAAAGACAGACAGGCCAGACTGAGTGAGAAAAAGAGATAACAAGAGACTGAAAGAGACAGCGAGAAGGAGAGAGAAAGATAGACATAAAACAAGAGAGACAGACAGAGAGACAGAAACAGTGAAAATCAGATGTAAAAGAGAACGAAAGAGAAAGTGAGAAGACAGACAGACAAACAGAGACAGACAGATAGAGACAGACAAACAGAGATAGACAGACAGATCCCGTCTTTCTAACTTTCCGATTGGCTCCGTCCGCTCCTAGCACCCTCTTCCGCAAACAACATAAACTTCTATCCACAGCCAATCACATCACATCCAACAGAACACACGTTACACATTCGCAACAAGAGCGCAACGCGAGTGAGGGAGGCGCCGAACTTTGACCCCAACCTGACCCAATTCCAGGCTGCAGACGAACCTATACCCCCCTACACCCCCACACCCCCAACAGCAACAGCCTCTAATAAAGCCAGGGATTCAATAGACCACTTATCTCCATCAGACGTAGGCGCCTGGCCCTGGAACCGGGAGCCTGGCAGACTCCGCGCACAGGTCAAGAAGTCCCACCAGCAACACTGCTGCAGCCCGTATCATTGCCAAGGCCTGCATCATTGGAAAGGCCCGTACTACCACTACCACTACTCATAAGATCCGGTAACACTGATAAAGAGGCCAGTAACGCTGATACAGAGGCCAGTAACACTGATAAGGCCAGAAACACTGATAAGACCAGTAACGATGATGAGGCCAGTAACACTCATAAGACTAGTAAGGCTGATGAGGCCAGTAACACTACCCAGAAACTTCTACAACGAATTACACAACGCCATGGGCGTACTTATGGGCGAGGACTGGCCATCGCCCTCCTCATGTATACGCCAAAGCTAAGAAAATGAAAATGAAGTTGCTAAGACTTCATACCCATGGCTGACTCAACGGCTAGCTCAAGGGACTACTGTCTTCTGTTTCTTCCCAATTGGGTTCAGCCCCGAAAATATGTAGGCTAATCTCCGAATTTTTAAACTAATTATGTGTATATCAACTTATTTTACGACCATGTCCATTGCAAACATGCGTGAACCCCCTCTCTCTCCCCGAATTTATTCAGGCAGAGTAACTGTCCAGTGCACATTATTAAGCAGTCGTTGAAAATCATTGCTTATGTTTGTGTTGTATTGTCTCACTGTTCTCTCCAGCTTCAACAACTTATAATTATGACATCCAGGGACTTTACTACGGTCAACCTCCTTCATCCAGTCTCGGGACTGACACTGCCAGAGAATGGGCAGCGGTGAGATTCTGTAATTTCTATTGCAGCTGTAGGAAGATAGGGGTGTTAGGGTGAATAACGTAACCCAGACTCTTCTAGATACATTAATGAATCAAGAAGTTGATGCGTAAGCCGCTTCCGTCTGCTGTTTAGCAGCCCAGCTCAGCTATTATAGTGACCCACTGGGACCTCGTGGCCCAGCAGCAGAGGGCATCATCACAGCTGGGCAGATGGAAACCGCAAAGCTCTAGACCCCTTCCGTCCGCACCCCACCCCACACCCCACCTAAACAGTAGACCTGGAAGTCGTCAGAGGAAGCGGATGAGGTCGGAACGGATAAGAAAGAGGGGAAGGAGGAGGTCGACGAAGAGGAGGAGGAGCAGTGTTCAAGAGGAGGAGGAGGAGAAGGCGGAGAATGATGATGATGAGAACGAGGAGAGGGATTAGGAGGAGGAATGAGGAGAAGAAGGAGAGGGAAGAGGAGGAGAGGAAGGAGGAGGAGCAGGAAGAGGAGGGAGAGGAGGAGAGGGAAAAGGAAAAAGAGAGAAAGGAGGAGGACCAGGAAGAGGAGGGGAGGAGAGGGAAGAGGGAAAGGAGAGGAGGGAGGAGGAGCAGGAAGAGGAGGGGGAGGAGGAGAGGGAAGAGGAGAAGGAATGCACAAGAATTGGAGGAAGAGGAGAAGGAAGAGGAGAATGATGATAACGAGGATGAGCGAAAAGGAGGAGGAATAAAAGGAGAGGATAAAGCCCGACCCAGAGAAGCAGTAGAAAAATGAGCCAGATAAGGAGGAGTTTCTATATTTTTAGCCGTGGCTGGGTTAAGAGCTCTCCTGAGCAGGTTTCTTGACAGGGCGCCATATAAAATAAATCCATGGAATGAATGAAGGAACGAAAGGAAGAAGAGGAGGAGAAGAAAAAGCTATATGGTTGAGGATGTTATACGGCTCGAAAGCATTAGCCAGAGTAGGAGGAGGAGGAGAAGAAGAGGAGGTTGAGGAGTAGGAGGTTGAGAAGAGGGAGGAGGAGGAAGAGGACATGGGCGCCTGCAGATATTTCTTCACAAGGATGAAAAGGCAAACGCATTTGGTCACTGTAAAAAAATCAATCTGTTAGCAAAGGCTTGAAAATGCAAAGCAGGAAATTAAGAATGTATGAGCACTTGTATTCGGCATAGAGGTTTCTAACTGTTACAAATTTCTCAGTTTCACTTTGACAATACACTCATAATAAAGTCGATATAGTATCATCGTTATTATGAATAAAAATTATTTATAAATGTTTCAATACAATACAATCATTATTGCTTAACGGTGATAAATTCGCTGAAAACGAGAAAGTATTGGTCAACATATTATACCTATGAAGTGCTGCACGACGTCGTATTGGGACTGCTTTCTTCTTTAGCGATCCTTTTGTTCCAAGTTACGTTCAGCTTTTCCCCCACCCATATAATTACTAGCAGTGCTCTGCATGAGGAGTCCTTGCAGGCGATTGGGTGTACGACTTTCTATTTGGCAATGCACAGCAAAAGGGGGTTTCATGTCCGGAGTATGGTGTGGATAGCACATGACATGCGTCATATGCAACATGTCCGTGTTTGTGTGTGTCACAAGATGTTGGGTTCAGGCAGGTTGTTTAGGATTGCCCCTCTGTACCCAGTTGGCAAGAAACTTAAACTTATTAGCCGTGGTGCAATACAATGAGTCAGTCAACTCATCTCAATGATCAGTACTCCATTCATCCATTCATCCGCACAGCCAACCATTAATTCATTCATACAGCCAGTCACTGAGATTTCAATCAATCCACCTATTCATTCGTACATACATACATACGTCCATCCATCCATACACCCACACATCCATTTATTCAAAACAAATCCATTTATGTATCCATCCATCATGTCATCCATCCATCCATCAACCCACACATCCATTTATTCAAAACAAATCCATTTATGTATCCATCCATCATGTCATCCATCCATCCATCAACCCACACATCCATTTATTCAAAACAAATCCATTTATGTATCCATCCATCATGTCATCCATCCATCCATCTATCCATACATCAACCCATCCATCCATCCACCCATCAACATATCCATACACCCACCTATCCATCCATTCATACATCAAGCCAGCCAGTCATCCAGTCATCCATTCATTCATACATCAAGCCAGCCAGTCATCCAGTCATCCATTCATTCATGCATCTATTCCATCACTGGCTCCCTGTTTCACAGCGCATCTCCTACCGAGTTGCTGCACTTGTCTGGCGTTGCCTTACTGATTGTGCTCCATCATACCTGTCTATTCTTTGTCGACCTGTCTCTGACCTTGCAGCCCGTCGAGCTCTTCGCTCTACGACAACGGGGGAGCTTTTGGTTCCTCGAGCTCGCACTTCTACAAGACAGCGCCGAGCCTTTTCTTCTGTGGGTCCCGCTATCTGGAATGGCCTCCCACTAAACCTGCGACTTATGCCTAGACTAAATTCACCTGCTTTTTATAAGTCGCTCAAAACCTATTATTTTAGCTGTGGCTGGACTGGGAGCGCCTCTGAGTAGGTTTCTTGAAGAAGCGCTATATAAATTCACGAAATGAATGAATGAATGAATCAAGTCATTTAATCATCTATCCATTCATCTAACTAGCCCTTCATCCGTCCATTCACCCATTCATCTATCCACATAACATGGTCTTTATACCACACATTGTAATACGACATTCGGTAAAACAGCACAGCCACAGCTAAACAGCCACTGATTTGCAATGGCATGCGTGGTCCTATACCAGATCTGGCCCTATACTGGCAAGCAGAAAATTATGGACGATAAGAGAGCTGGAGAGTGACAGAGAGAAAGTGATACAAAGAGAGACAAAGAGAAAGAGAGACAGAGAGAAAGAGAGACAGATAGAAAGAGAGACAGATAGAAAGAGAGACAGATAGAAAGAGAGACAGATAGAAAGAGAGACAGAGAGAAAGTGAGACAAAGAGAGACAAAGAGAAAGAGAGACAGAGAGAAAGAGAGACAGAGAGAAAGAGAGACAGATACATACAGAAATTGATTTACGACATGTCAATATCTTTCCTGACAATATACTACAGTATGGTATATAATATCAGATAAACCAGAACCATTGACAGCAGAATTTACAGCTATCAATCTTCTCAGGCTCACTCCTCGGCAAGCCACAATACACTGCATCATGGTCCACTCTCCAACTTAAGCACAAAAGCACTATACACACCAATCATAATTGAACATAATTTATACAGCAAGCCCCAAACAGCAAAACAAACCACAGGCTGTCTTTCTCTCTCTCTCTCTACTCTCTCTCTCTCTCTCCTCTCTCTCTCTCTCTCTCTCTCTCTCTCTCTCTCTCTCCTCTCTCTCTCTCTCTCTCCTCTCTCTCTCTCTCTCTCTCTCTCTCTCTCTCTCTCTCTCTCTCTCTCTCTCTCTCTCTCTCTCTCTCTCTCTCTCTCTCTCTCTCTCTCTCTCTCTCTCTCTCTCTCTCTCTCTCTCTCTCTCTGTCTGTCTGTCTGTCTGTCTGTCTGTCTGCCTCTTT